>QGML01000518.1:0-16489 GCA_007825375.1 Lachnellula willkommii | reverse complement strand
TATCCTCTGTTTTGCTCTCCAGATTACTTGATCTATGCCTCCGTTTGATAGTGTTGATGCCGCGCCCAATTTCGTCTGATGCTCTCTGAGAACCGTGGATCCGGCTTTTCGAGCGTGCCAAAGACACTTCTTCCATCCCCCCATTGGTCTTGGAGAGCAGGACTTCAAGCTTCTTCAGCTCGGTTTTGTAGTCTTCCTCTTTCAACTCCCACCTGGTAGCCAGCGCTTCAAAATCGTTGACGTCTTTCGTGTGGTTCTGTTTCAGCTCTTCAATTGTGTCTTGCTGTGCATTGAGTAGTTGTCGCAGGTCGTAGTAGGCCTCCAGGACGTGCAAAATACAAGCATTGTATTCGATTGGCAACGGATCCATCATGCTTTGGTTCATCATGATGACCTGAAGAGTCTCCGCCATCTGTAAGGGACCAGGCAGTCAGCATTCTACCTTGGTCAAAGATGCCCGTGGCGTGAGAGGCATCACCAAAGCAAGGACATAGGTAAGGAGTGGAACTTGCCTGGTCGCTGGAGGGCTTGTGATAGGTACTCTCGGGATCTTTGATGCCTTGGAAAACATCGGGCATGGCGATAGATGGACTGTTAGGGCGGAAGCCACCAATGAGGGACGAGACTCTCGACGTGGAACGCATCTTTGTGACAGCAGCCTCATCTCCATCTACGCTGTCGTCGATCGATGGAGCAGCTTGACGTTCTGTGTATGGGAGTGTGCTCAAGTTGGGCGTCTTGCGCGCGAATACCGGACGCAGCCAGTCAGCCATGGATGGATGGATGGAGGAGTGGATGGTGTAGTCGAGAACCTGGCGTGTCTGGTCAGAAGCAGGAAGATCGATGGTATGATGTGGCTTGTTGTAAATTCACACAGGTCTAGTTATGCATATGAATATAGAATAGACTCTTTAGAAATTCACCGCGGTAAAGGAGGTGCGATTAAGCGAGCTGTTGCCGTATACGGCGCTGACAGTCTCATACATAAACCACATTCTTTGGGAGATAAAATACTAGTATTTCATTAATGAATATCTCAACTGTTTTCAGAGCTTCTTCCACCAACGAGCACGAAATTCAGCACTTCTTAGACGATTCATGAACGCTCTCTGGAAATTGCCTTCTCGCAGGGGGAGCCAAATTATCAAACCATTATAATTGAATTGGTGCCTCTCCCTCTTGGGAGCTGCACGGATGAGCGACGTCAAATATGTGAGCAGTAATATATCTGTGACTTTTAAGATAATATATGTAAATGAAGCGATGGGTTTGAGAGAAGGCTATCTTATCTTGATATGAGGTTTTGGGTCTGATGCGGTGAGGGGTTTCTCAATGCTATGCAAAACCCAGAATTTTATACAAACGTGTTGAGGACTTCCTAGCCCCTGGACCTGGTAAAATACGCAGATAAGCCGTCCCCGCACGTTGCCTTTCATGAACCGTCCAAGACGGGGATCCTCCCCCTTCCACAAACGCTCCTCCAACTTTCCGAAGAGAAGGATCTAATGTTGAAGATTTTTTGAAGTCATACTCCCCACTCCGCCCACCCTATCAGTAGAACAAGTCTTCGGCCTTTTGTCTCCGTCTCCCTCTGCCTTCCAAGCTCTCCGAGAACAGCTCCTTTCCCGAATTGTCCCCGAAATGCGAAGGAAATAGCTCTTTAATCTGGCCACCAGATGCAGCCCCCTTGATAGAGAAGCCCTGCTGAATCTGGGGGGCTCTTGCAGCGCCTCGGATGCTAAAGCCGGTGTCGTTGTCCCAATTCTTTCTAGATATCCTAGGAGCCAGCAAATCAACTTTCTCGTGACGACTGTCTCCACTCCCATCAGTGAAAGGCACTGCCATCTTGTTGGAGAATAAATCGGCTGTTTCGTCGGCAGCATCAAATGCATCAGAACGGCGATGGTTGATGCCAACCTTCTGTGGGAACAGTTCTTTCGATACGCTAGCTTCTCTCAACTGGGCCTTTATCATCTGTGCCTTTAGCCTGTTGGCAGAAGCTGCAGAGTCACGCCTTCTCCGTCTTGGTGTCGCGGTGTGACCCTCGTGAGCAGGGGAGGCACTGCGGTCTCTTAATCTGCCACTCTCCCTATCTCCATTTCGTTCAGGGAATAGCTCTTTACCAGCTGCACCGCGATAGCGTGATCTTTGCGAGGCCTGACCTCTGGACTCCCCACCGGATGAAGAATCTTGCCTTTCGCCGCCTCTTCTTGTTGCTCTTCGAGCTAGGGCAGCTTCATCATCATCGTACAAGCTTGAGTCGAAACCTGATAGTCTGTCTCCATCCTGGCGAATTTGCTGTTCTCGATCGTCATAACGCCGACTTCGATATCCACCGTCGTCTCGATCTCTGTACTTGTTGCCACCTCTCTGATCTCCACGCTTGCGTCGCTCCGCAGGATCATACTCAGGGTTGAGGAGATAGAACCGGCTTCTCTCACGTGCGCCAGCCTGCTTGCGATCCCCAATCACGGCACCCCGGACCTCCAAATTGGTATTCGGGTGTAAAGAGAAGGGTTTAGTTGGGAAAGCTTGCAGAACCGGGATCTGCGATACGTCTCCAATCTCCACGGCAGCAAAAGCCCTCAGAGCATCTTTTGCAATATCAACAGACTCGAAAACGAGATTCGCTGAAGTATCGTCGATCCATTCGACATGCAATGGACTGTGTTCATTGAAGTATTCTGCAGCAAATGCTTTAATGTCTTTGGTGGTGAAGTTGTCGAGGCCGCGAAGATGAATCTTCTCTGGGGTGAATTCGAGGGCGTTCGAGTCGCTGCTATCATTCGGAGCAGTCAAAATTGGCTTTGGTTCTTGCTGGTATGACTAAAAGTGAAGTCAGTTATCTTGATCTGTGAAGAACGGTCTCGGATTCTTACTGGTGTTTGGGTATCAGGGACGATATTAATCTCTGTAATAGCAAAATCTTCCTCTACAAGACCCATATCAATGTCCATCTCTATATCCATATCGGTGGCCATTATGATTGAAGACGAGGCGAGAAATAAATGGCAAGTACTGGGTGGAGTAGAGGAGGGTATGGACGCGATGAACGCGACGCCGAAGGTACAATGAGAACAGTGCCGCAGAATTTGATGCGCAGTATGCTCAAGATAGTCCACAGCCAAAACGAGGACGAGGCTGAGCGTGTGATTAGGTGGCGAGTAGATAACTCGGAGTTCAAATTCAGGCCTGGTTCAGGGACCCATGCGAAAGACAAAGATTCAACTGTAAGGTATTGATCGGCATTTGTAAGCGCACGGCGATAGACGGACTTTCTTGGTGGGGGAAATAAAGTAACTAAAAGATGAAGGAAAGGTGGTGGAGTTTGCGCTCGAGTAGGTAGTGGTAGTGTACTGCTCGTACGAGGTACAAGAGGCAATGCTAGCGCCAAGAGTGAATGAATGCGCGCCGCTCCGCTCCGCTCCCTGTCACTCAATTCAACAACACTTCCCTCCCTCAATTAACTCCTACGGAGGTGCAGGCTGTAAGTTGTGTCTAGCGCGGATTTTTGACAGGAGTGTACCTACCTGGGTACCTAGGTAGGTAGAGATCCCGTTCTAGTTAATATAAAGGACTTGGCCTGCTAACTTTCACGAGGGGTAGACCTTGGCTAGGATAGGGTCTTATTTATAATGTGCCACCTGGCGTGGGACATTAAAAGTTAACTACCTATATAGTCTTCTGCTGGGGACTACCTAGTCTTATATCCTAACTAATACGGTACTCCCTATAGTAAGAAATTATTCGAGTCTAAACATTTTGGTGTTCTCTATTATAATGTGCTAGGCGGCGTGGGACATTAAAAGTCAACCATGGTGAGTGCCGCCTTTATTTATCCAGCCCCAGCATAAGGAGAATTAGGCTTTTGTGGAGAAGTCCGTAAAACACTGTAGGAGTGAAGAACACCTCCTTCCACCTCACCATTACCATTACCATTGCCATTGCCACTGCTACTGTCTGGAGTCATTCTATTGTACGCATTTGGAAGGGAAACATGCAAGAAATGCATTTAAAGGAATCAAATTTCATAAACTGCAGCTCCCCCAGCGGAAGATGAAAGCCAGCCAGCTCTGCTCCTCACCTCCATGATTCCTTTCAGTCTATATACATCCTTATTTCCATCCAAGCTTCTCTTTCTCTTTCTCTTTTCTTGGCTTTTGTTCGGAACACACCAAAGAACGAGTGCCGCCATTATCAGGCCGCTCATCAAACCCGCTCTTTCCTCTGGCGCTCCGATTCCACTGGTTTTTGCAAGCAGCACTGGATCTCGTAATTCCTACGTCCGCGAGTTGCCCAGATATTTTTTCGTACAACTTGACATCCTTGAGCCATTTCTTTGGTGGTATACTGTTTGCCACTTCCCACTTTCGCTGCGCAATCATGAGGTCAATCAAGATCTGTTCTTCATCTTCTTCCCATTTCCCCTTTTTAATGCCACCTTGTGAAGTACCTTCTTTGCCGCGAGGAGTTGCCTGGCTTAGTCCCATGGATCGTTTTCGAACTGGTGGGCTCGTTTCTTCGGCTTGATCGTGCCTGGGCTTGAAGTCGTCGAAGTCATCACCCTCGGTGTTCCATCCAGCCTCGTCCTCATTGACTCCCATCTTTCTCTTTGCTAGCGGGGCCTCGGATTCGTATTGAATAGCCGGGTTGGGTGAAATCGAGTCATCCATGGGCCTGGGTTTCTTCGAGACAGCAGTCTGCTCTTCGCTCTTTTCGTGGCCCGGACTTGCAGTGAAATTGGTCTTTTGTCTCTTCGATGGGTGAGCTGATTGTTCGTACGATTTGTCGTCGCTCCGTGATCTCTTTGAGAATGTTGGAATAGGAGTTTTAGGATTCGGCAGAGTGGTATCTCGGGACTGGAACTGCGCAAACAGCCGTTCTTGTTCTTTCAAAAATCTCGAGTTCCTATTATTGTTCTTCTGTCCTCCTCTCGTTCTTTTCTCATCCGTAAGAGCCAAAAGAACCTCGTCGAGCTCTTCGTCCCTAAGTATTTCCTTTGACGGTATTTCTACTTGATTTCGAGGACAAGGTGGAGGCGACAAGGTCTGGCTTGTCATATCTGTGAAAAACAGGAAGTTAGCTTTATATCAAAGTTGAATAGCGTAGTAATCAGTCAGGAGCCGTGGGATATTCTAAGAGCAATGAATTCCTACAGGTTCCCGCAACATGCCAGACTTAGGAAATCGATGGAATCGCAATTGTCTTACCTGGCAAACTATTTTCCATCGTGTCCAGTAACGTTTTCCCTCCCATGCTAATCATACTTTTGGATGAAGGTGGATTTGGTGCCCAGCTGCGCCTTCTCTCCACGGTTGCGAGACCATCTTCCTCAGATTCATCTCCTTGGGGCTGATACCTGTCCTCCTCAAATCCAAGTCCTTCGGATATCTCTTCATGCCCCTCGTCTTCATCAGACTGTTGAGCCTCGTCGAGATTTACGAATTCGTATATATCTCCTGCGCCATTACTGTCGACATTGAGGCCATCTTCTTCATTGAGGTCATCTTCTTCATCAAGGTCATCCTCTTCATTGTTCTCATCTTGAATACGCTGGTCAGAAGCATATTGGATGTATTCGCCATCTTCTGTTGTTGTGGTTTTGGAGGGGCGAGAAGTTGCTCGATCGATCATTTCACCAACCACGTATTGCCAGTCCTTGTCGATCCCGATACTCAAGTATTCAATAAGCTCATCATCCAATTCCCTAGGAGGTAGTGCCCACTGCGGAAGGTTATCCGGATTCGGAGGTGGAAGAGAGAGTTGAAATGCCACATGATGCAAATCGATTTGCCTACTCAGCGAATTAGCAAGTTGAGTAGTGGCAATCGGGACCATGGATCATTCCAAGGGTATGACTTCAATGGGGTCAACACAGTACTCACGGGATTGGGCGCTCCCACGGCGGTATCCAGCTGGGATCGAATCTCGGATCCTTTGGCGGGGAATTGGGCTGATCAAGGAGGGCAAATGGTACCTGGGACATGATTCTTGGGGAAGACATCTTGGAAGATTGGTGAAAAATAAGCCCTCGAGTGAGGAAAAGCTGGAGTCTTGCGTCGGGAAAAGGGAGTATCGCATTTATGTGTTTGTGGACAGGCTGCTGTCGAACACAAAGAATTGAGAAAGGGGAAAGAAGTAGGAGTACAAGTAGAACCGATATCAGCACCAATTTTGTTAACAATACGAGCCATTTCGAATAGGAACCGCTGGTTGTTGATGCTATTGTGTTGATACTATTGCCAGCCTGAAGAGGTTGGTGCCCTATTGTCCTCGAGAAACTAGCGATGACAACAATAGCAAGAGCAAAAGCCTAAGTGAATATAATACAAGTAGACAAGAGGGTTGAAGTGAATACAGATTGAACGCCAAAGTGGAATATGAGTGTTAATCACGTGACTGGAATCCAACTTCCTCTTGACTCTTGAGTTTCCTTCCCCACTTTGTGGACGACGACACGCCTTTTGATAGTACGCAGTCGAAACCGACATCGACTCCAAGCGGTCTGGGCAGAAATAACAAGAGATACCAAACTGCGTGATAAGGCCCAGCTGCACCGTTACCTTCATCGGCCTTGCCTTCTTACCCTACCTTCGTATTTTCGGATGCATTGCATATGAGAGTCGGAAGATCGGGAGGCCATCCAACCAACCATCATGCCGGCGAAAATCGACGCACCTCAGCGAGAGTCCATGCTCGAGGCTCAATCGCTCAGTCAAGACTTGTTTTCAGAGTTCGGAACGGTCATCGAGAATCCGGCACCGTCTCTCGTTCCTTCACAAACCTGCCAAGTGCCACCAAATGCTGTGCAAGCGAACCAAGGGAGTGCGTTGAAGTATTTGGATGTAACCCATATGAGAGACCTCTATGCTTCAGGTACTCCGAGCAAGCAAGCCGCAAAGGCAGTCATGAATATGTTCGTTTGTGCGCCCAGGCCCCTTCTTCCCTCAGACATCCCGCAGGTCGAAGGCCTCTTTCCCGTCAAGATTTTAGAACGCCACCCTTATACCACCCAAACGTTTATTCCTCTGGGTATTTCCCAGGCAGATACCAACCAGAGCAGATATATTGTCATTGTTGCTCCAAGTTCCCCCCCGTCACTACAGGACGAGGGTTTCCCGGTTCCGTCTGTTACTGCCAACGGTGATCCGCTGCCAGGAAGAGGGCTACCTGATCTGATGAGGATCAAAGCTTTCATTGCAAATGGCTCCCAAGCAGTTACGTATGGAGCTGGTACTTGGTAAGGAGCTGCCTTCTTTCATATTGCCCCCCTGAATGATCTACTATTCCCGCCAACAAGTTTCCCATCACATCTTTCCATTGACCATTATCAGCACTAGGTACATGCTAACGCTCAAACATTAAGGCATGCCCCTATGGTTGCTATTGGCAAAACTCCCATCGCTTTCGTGGTAGTCCAGTTTGCCAATGGAGTTGGCATTGAAGACTGCCAGGAGGTGGAAATTGGGAGGGGGCGAACTAATCCACTGGAGGTGGCAGTTCCTGAATCTAGTCAAAACCGGGGACTCTGGAGGCTGTGAGCTGTTACATTCACAATGCTGCTACCTGAATTTCAGCCCTTGTGATTCTCCCACATCTCCCACATCTCCCACATCAAACGTGCTTCTCTTATCGAAAGCTCAAACCTGCCCCTTTTGCTATTTATATTTGGTCTTCGCACTTATATCGAAAACTGCGTTATGCCTAGTCATAATTCTCGTATCTTCGTCCATACCACCTCTTTTTATTCTCTTGTCTCGACCTGCGAGGTTAGTTCCTGGGATAATGATCCGATCTGCTCAGACAGCACCGAATATAGCTGTTGGATCTACGAGAGGGCAAATCAAAGACAAATTATACCGTCACAGCGTCGGAACATACCGGATATCCTTTCATTGTCCCCTAGGATTGTTTCAACGAATACCTGGGCAGGGTGCTTGTTCCAATCAAGGATTGAGAATAATTTATACTGAGCTCATGCCCTCCAGTCAAGAACATTACAGACTCGAATGGCCCGACGGCAAAATTCCACTCAAAAAGAGCACACGAGCACTATCTAATAGCCCATATCTGGAGATCTGTCGGACGCCCAGCTATCTAGACATACCACCGAAAACTTTACGACCTGGTGATACTTATCATGCTGTAATGACGCCCTGGCTACGAAGGAGTCGCATCAGGTCCAGTCCAGTGACTCAGCTCCCCAAATTATCCTCTATGGCTCTCTCCAATTCCTTCGCCCAACAAAGATTTTCGCCTGACCTGACTTGCGGATTCGGAACCACATGATAACCTCATCGGGATACATCTCAAAGCAGATACTCCAATGGTTTCAGTTCCCTAAGTTCGTCAAAACTTTAAATCGCGAAAACATCATCCAATGGAGTTTCGAACGGTGGCTGCATGTGTTTTCACCCATGGATTTGTTCAAGCTACGAGAAATAGTCTGACATCTATTGTATGGGAGCACAGAAAAGCTGCTTGCCTCAAGTGGTATCCTCACACTCCAGAGGAAGCAGGTTCTTCGTCAGTCAGGCTGGTGACGAGGGGAAAACACCGTCAATATGCTGAAGTGAGACCGCTCTTGTGAAGGCAATCAGCGTGTACCATTGAGTATTCACGAAGCAGGCGATTTTCGATCAGCAACGAATTCTCGATTCGGCCCACAAACATTGGCCTGATCTTGACATTCTCCCAACGACTGAAGACAAGAATGATTGGTTTGGGGAGATTAACGGCAAATATTAATTGGTCAAGCCTCAGAAACTCGATGGATGTCTCTGATCTGTTTTCAACATGCTTCCTGGTGGAGAATCACAATGGACCGGCAGAGACGAATCCTATTTTTGGTTTATCCCAAAGTTAGAAACCAGCGAAAAAAAGGCGGGATATCGAGAAACAGCAATGAGATCTTTCACAAGCTACGCAGCACTACACTAATTGTGACGATATTTCGCCAGTCTATTCCCTCCTTCTGGGTCATAAACCTGATCTGCAAGAGTTCTGGGCTCCTATATCTGAGCTTCTAGGCGCCAACAAATTTCGTGGTAGGAAACATCTCCCTAGACCCTAGAGCAGCCCATACATTTGTCACCATTCTCATTCTCTCCGCCACCAAAGCCCTTGTGCAAAGGAGATATCTTCCAGCAAAACTACTTCAATTTAAAGAGTAATTGAAAAGGGGTAGCACTATAGCAGGGCGAGATTCTACGAGTTGACTGCGTAATCAATGTCCCACGACGAACCCATTGACCGCTTCTCGCCAAGATTCAACCAAGATCCGGACTGGTGGACGCATTTTATAACGGACTCGCAATCGCCGTAAATACAAGCTAAGAATTCCATAGTCTGTACTGCACATTCTTGTTTTGACAGTCTGGGTGCTCATGGAAATGAAATATTAATAAACCTCTGTCTTGACTATCACTCCTCGACTCTCGAGGCTTGTGTTGACTTCTGGCACTTGGAAAGCTCGTATCCCGACAAATCAGAACCAATAAATTGGTCTCTATGCTGCTACTGTCCATGATAGCACTATGGGAATCAGACATGCCCATGACCTGACCAGCTACTCGCTCGGCTCCATATGGAGCGGAGGCGTTTCTCTTGTCCTTGAGGTATTGATTGATTGGCATTAATTAACGGCAGGCTCGCCAACTATAGGATACTACCAAAAGAGACCCCTGCAAGAATACCTGGTGACGATACTTCTAGCTTGTATAGTACACAAGCAAGTACGGAGTATTGGGTTGTGGCTCTAACGGGAGCGAGGGATGCCGCGTGGTTCCAAGATTTAGGGCCTACTCCGCACGGTAGCGATAGTACTGCTAGGTAGAGGCAGGTAGCGGACAGTTTGGTGGCCCGGCGTCTTGGCTAAGTGGCTGAGCGTTGAATTCGGGGTCCACAGCCCCTGATCGACCCGACTTTTCTTCTTTTCGGGTAGCATATCCGTCCACCGAGAGGGCCCACCGAGAGGGGCAGCCGTTTGGAGATCTTCTCTCGCCAATCTGAGCAGGGTCCATAGTCCATGTACGGAGTACGTCGCACCGACCTAAGCTTTTGTTTTTGCACCGATCGATCCCTTCTCCACTTCCTAATCTTCCCATTCCATCCCATTTCACCTCTAGCCGCACCATTCTCCTCTCCTTCCAAGAATATTCCTATTTCCGTGAGGGAAACTTGCACACCCGCTCTTTCCAAGCAATATAGACGGGGGTTTCAAATCTGGGAGCCCATCATCGCCCTTCTAGGCCTTGCCGCCGTTTCCTCAGCAAGCCACAGGGTAGCGAGTCATGTCCCGATTGAGCATGTCGTTAAATATGGCTAAATGAGGTTTGGTTGAAGATTACCGAGTCGTCCCTCATCCGCGACACGCACGCAGGCCGCCAATCATAATGCTCGTATAGCGCATTCAAAGCAACAACGGTGCTCGCCGCATTGCACGGGATTTGCCTTCTTGCATTATATTATGCAGTGTCCGCTCATCACTTGGGATTGGGAAAGTGCTGTCGATTGGCCCCGCGGTCGCCTCGATCTGTAGGTCTCAAAAACCAAGTGCTCATGTCAGCCAATTACAATTGTTCCCAGAGACTGCGATGTTAACAACGAAACAACCCTGCCGCTGCCGTGCGTTTTCATTCGGTTATCACTGACGATGATATTATGTTTGAGCGGAGATCTTTCCATAATCTATCCGCATCTAGAAATCTACAGGGTTCTGCAGCTGAACCGCAGAACTTTCAGGCTGCGAACTATAGAAAAAACAATTATGGCAGATGTCGTATTTTGAAACAGGACAGAGTCACTGTATCCCGAGAAACGGGAAAATGACAGTGCGGTGGCATTATTTTGCAATTATGATCACAAGCACGAGTTATTGGTCCTTGGGTGGAGAAGAAGCCTCAGCCCGGACAGGGATTCCTCTGGGCCGATCAGACCACCAAAGTACTGTAGGGATTATCCTGCTTGACGGGAATCGATCATAAAAGGGACGTGTGTCTTTACTTACTACTCTACTCCATACGGAAAAAGAGGCAGCTCTGGTGTTCGTTGTGGTGAATTATGGGGTGGACGGTGCACCATCGACACGTCCTTCCACTTATCTTTAATTTGCAAGGAAGTTAGATAGATTATTTAAATACTATATTAACAGGTGGCCTACAGTACGGAGTAGCAGCAGAGAGAGATCTGAACGTTGGAAACACGGGTGTAGGATCCCAGCCTTCTTGAGGTTAGGTCAGACAGACTGTACATGGAACAGGGATCTTGTCGAAACCAGAATTCCAAATAACCAAACCCCAGGTTTCTTTTCCTTGGACCTTGCTTGGCTTGGCCGCAAATAACACAAGCCCAAGCCCCTTCTTGCTGCAAGCGCCCGCTGCTGGGACGATACTACGCCTCCGTATTGCATCTTTGGGCTCATGCTGACATGCTGCCCAACGGTTCTGTTCCGCCGAATCCGGACGCACACGAAAGCGGGCTTACGTGGAACGAAACTGGATTTGGACCATGAATGAATGAATGAATGAATGAATGAATGCAGGTAGGTGGGAAAAAGCACATTCGTTGAGATACGTACAATACAGTAATGGGAAAAAAATTAGGAGATCCTCATGATGAACTTGATAACTATTTGGGTATTGTACGATCCCGCGACGGGTTCACAAGACGCCGACGCCCAAGCAGAGGCAGGGGCAGGCCCATCGAGGGACATGGTCGCCGACGTGAATCCTGGAACAGCACGACATCAATCATGCATAGACAAGGATCCCATGCGAATCAACATTTAACCTTACCTTACCTCGTTCTTGTGGGCCTGCGTGCGTGGGTTTGAGATTGACGATTCTGAATCGGGATTTCTTGATTCCTTTCCTTGGACATAAATATGCATACTCCGTACTTCAATGATAACAATACTAAAGTCCCAAGTAGTCCTAGTCGAACTAATATTTCGCCAAAGGAGTCGAAGATTGATTCATCCTCAATCTGGTGATAAGGTGATGAAGAAGGTGAACTGCATCAAGTAACTTATACTCTGCTCTGTATAATAATAGGAATGTTTGCCGGGAAGGGATTAAATAATGTTTACTCGGTAATCCAAGACATAACAGTCGACCGTTGAGATTGTCTCCTGCGTCCGAAGATTAATGCAAATACCTGAGTACAGTCCTGAATAATGTACTACGGTACTACCCCAGAAGTTGTTGGGTTGGGTCTAGTCCGGACCAAGAAAGGCGTACAGTAGTGAGAGATCAAGTACGAAGTGTGAATAAAGTGATGGAGATTCAAGATTGGTATCGCAGATCCTATATATTACCATATCGATGTGTACCGTACGATGCTGTCTTGTCTCGTCTGATATGCGGTTGCTCCGCGGCCGAGGCTGAAACCGATCAGCAAGCCATCTCACGGGGTTACCTAAATTGATTGCAACGCTGCAGAGAGGGACATGGACATGGACATGGTATGTTGGTAACGAGGATCCGCGGTTCTGGTTCTGGGGTCTGGTGCGTACAACATTTGCAACTATCGTCCTCATGATTCGAGGTGCAGTGCAGCAGACGAAAACAGAGCAGAGAATTGGCACTTGATTGATATAATGATAATAAATAATAATAGAAACGTGATACCTCTTGCTGTTAATTACTATACGATATGCATCGGTATCTAATAGGTATCTAGGTAGAGTATCATCCATTATTGCCAAGCCTCACTCGATCTCAAGTTCTCAAGAATCAAGACCCATATGCAAAAATTATATAGTAAAGTAGAACCAAAAAGCCGGGATAACGGTTAATGGGGATGGATGGACGGACGGACGGACCCCTTTCTTTGGGGCATTGATGCGAGATCTCGCCAATTTCGCCAACGTGGAGAGACACCCTGACCCCTGGGCCACCGCCGCCGTCGAAATTTTATCCATTTTCTTTCCCATCCCTTTCCCATCCCTTTGTTTAATAATTGACGTCCACCACAAGACGACACGACGCATGGCCCATGGCCCATGGGTAGGTATTAGGTATGTACGAGTTCGGGGTATTAACAGAGTATAGTATGTGCACGGTATGTCCTGCAGTCCGTACTGTCTTCAAGAGTCAATACTGTGCTCGCAAACATCGGCACCAGATGGCATGGCATGGTCAGGGGCTGAAGATCAGGAACACCGCATTCATTAACCACCGCCACCACAATAATAATTGCCTCTCCTCCAACGAGCATCGATACCAGCGGGTGCATGTAAATCAGCCCGAATGGTGCGTGCACCTGGCTTGTCCAATCGAATCTCGTTAATGCTATGCAGTTGATCACTCGTGTTTCCCGTCTTGGGCTCTCTCCCTCTCCCTCCCCCTCCCTCTCTCTTCGCAATACGAAGTACTCCGTACGGAGTACGTTTAGTACCGAGTAATGCAAGCAACAAAACGTGGCCTGTTGAGCCTCAGTCGCCCGCCAACAGATACGAATGAATTGTTGCAGTACTGGACTACTAGTAACTGTTCGGCAGAGATCGCTTTCCTCCACCTTTTCTCCCGTTGAAACCTGGCAGTCGCTCGCGAATCTTGTCTTGACTAAGGTAGCCTGAAGGCTGAACCTGTGAAGATGATCTATGGATTACTATTCGATACCGTAAGATACAGATCAGTAGTTCAAACGGCTCATGCTAGGCTAGGACTCGGCTTAGGCGCAAGATGGACACCGGTGTACTGTAGGTACTTACGGAGTTCGTACTCGAGACGGGACGGCTCACGGCTGCCCGGACTAGGGCCGTCAAAAATCTACGAAAGCGGCGAATGGGCGGTAAATACGTGATCATGGATCATTGCTGTAGAATCCATGCAGTATCATGTCCCCACATGGCACCACCTCCCATGGGTGTGTCAGATCGAGCTGGGGCCGCTAATGTAACCCTGGCTCTGCCTAGCTCACAGGATAGGACAGACAGGTGGACTGGCCCTACACTAGCACATCGTCCTGTACGGAGTACGGAGCAGTATACTTGTACAATACCCGAGCCCGAGAATACCATACTGGCCAGCGTCCACTACACTACACTACACTACACTACACCACACTACACCACACTACACTAGCCCATCCCCAGTAGCTCTAGCGACGGCTCTCTCCATTCTCGATCTTCCCTGACTAGATCCGATCATTGTCCCTCCTCGGGCTGCTGGCGGATGTTTCATAAGGACTAGTCGGTTGGCTAATTCTTGTTACGAGTCCCCTTTTCCAAGTTCCAACTTCCAACGGGGCAAGGCGCTGCAAGTGACAGTATCGGTGGCAGATTTGTGGCACAGGGCTCAGGAGCTTCGACCCAGCTGAGTGGGCAAGCCACCCGCCTCCCATGAGGATCACTCAGGGCACACATCAAGCCTGCGTCGCTCTGTACCTGTCTTTGCGAATTATTACCTCTGCTGCCCTCCACTAGCAACCAGTGCGCCCAGCGGCACCGTTGACCAACTCTCCTCTCCACTCTTGCGCTCCGTAGACGCTGGTGTCAAACATTACCTTGACCTTGAAAAGCACGGTGAGCGAGAAGGAGTTTTCGTTGCCAGAGAAGCTCACGAGACGAGCCCACCCAACTACTTGTTTCTGTTTCTGTTTCTGTTTCTGCAGCTTCCGTTTCCCGAGCACCAGGTATGTACAGAGGTACGTACATGCATGTATGTGCTTCTCGATTCTGTCAACGGTACCCAGGCCAGGATCCGGAGCTAGGACCACCCCCTCTACGCCACAAAAAGAAGACCCTGCTGGCAATCCCAGCCCTAGCCTTGATCGCTGCGTTCGCGTGCTGGCCTCAACCGTAACCGCACTCTGGCGCCAATAGTACGGCTCGTGCTGATGTTCCCATTATAACGTATATGGTCCTACAGGCATCCGATATTCTCATCATCTTTAGCATTAGCCTGCTCAGTTCTCTTTCACTACTCCACAAACGTTATTCTTAACCCCATCAAACATCTCTCAACCACACCGACGAACACATCACGAACTTTTCTCTCCACGTTCTTGTTCTCACGTTTACCTCCACTCAACTTTCGTTCAGCCAGAGAGCCTCGTTCAATCTGATACGCTGGTCTTCATACAACGAAAGAAGTTCCATCAACCACAACTGTCTTTGATACGAGCACGATTGGCCATTTCTCCTCTGCTAGCAACAGCCATACACCTATTTGTCATTCTAATATCACTTGGAGGACCTCATCGACAGGAACGCACTCTTTATCTATCGCTGCCATCGATCCCTTTTGGAAAAGGCCTCAATTACAATAAAGGCATTGCCAGGTCTCAAAAGGATCGTTAGGTCCTCTTCAACCTCCCACTACCCAGTTCTTCGATTCACGGTTCATACTATCCGGTTCCGGGGCTACACTGTGACCACTGCACTGGAATTGACTTGGCCCTGTTGGAGATCCGTGCTTAAATATCCCGCCAAACTTGTTATCACTTACCTGCATATAAGAGGCGCCTTGCCTCCCTCCACCTTGCTTCTATCCCCGGGATTTCAGTTCGTCCAGTCTCGTTCGAAATTCGTCATCCTCAGAAACAAAACCAACAACATCCACGATGGCATCACACCGGCGAGGCCCTTGGTCCCAAGGCGAGGATGCATATCTAGTCCAACTGGTGCATACTCAGGGGGCTTTAAATTGGGTCAGAATCGCTCAGCTCATCGGCTCGCGCTCCCCAAAGCAATGCCGTGAGCGGTACCACCAGAATCTAAAACCTTCACTCAACCACGAGCCAATTAGTCCCGAAGAAGGGCTTCAAATTGAGCGTTTGGTGTCTGACATGGGAAAGCGTTGGGCCGAGATTGCCCGGAGACTTCATGGCAGGAGCGATAATGCAGTCAAGAACTGGTGGAACGGCAGCATGAATCGACGCCGACGTTTGGTTCTTCGCCGGAGGACATCTGCACACGGTCCCAACACCTTCGACGAGCAGTCCTTTGCCAGACCACCGGCAAACCGGCCACTCACCATCAATTCTTCTTACCACCAACGAGCCGTCGATGGACCTCTCCCATCCCCAGCAGTTTCCGAAGCCTCTAGAGCAGAATCCGTAGACGGCCCTCCGTCACTTGTCTCGGATTGTGGATCAACCTTTTCACAGTCACCCCGACTGAATACCTCTCCCGTCGATCTACGCCCTCTCACCGGGTTCGCAGTAAACGACAACAGAAGACTGAGCCTCCCGATGCTGCACTTCCCACCCAAACCCTTTCGACCAGAGGCCGACAACCACGCGCACGCCTTCTCCTCACGCTTCCATGCCGCTGAGCAAATAGGGCATAGCATGGGCGCACTTACTTCAAGCTGCCGCCAATCCAAAACCGAGCAGTACATGATCTCTTCGCCTCGAGAATACCAACACGATTGTCGAATACAGGTCATGACAGCGCCGTCGACGCCTGTGCAGCTCCCGCCTCTTCAAATGCCCAGCCGCCCAGCGCAGCCCCGGCACTATCCCCAGTACCAGCAGCCTTCAG
>QGML01000517.1:0-16502 GCA_007825375.1 Lachnellula willkommii | reverse complement strand
CCCCATGGGTCCAAGGTTAGGACCCGAACCCGACCCATGGGTCCTTAGACCCAACCCATGGGTTTTGCAGGGGGGTCTCATCTTTAGGCTAGACTTATTTTAGCTATAGCCCCACAAATATTAAAGGCTTCATGTGAGTACTCTATATGCAATATAGCAATAATGTTGCAATGTAGCAATAATATCGCGATATAGCAAGGGTCTCCCATGGGTCCATGGGTTTTGTGGTGATCCCTAAGCCTGAATATCCGCAAACTTCGAATTTGGACTAGTCTTCACTCGACGCCTTTTCCTTAGTTCTAGCTGCTCTTGTCTGGCTTCCAATCAAGTATTCCGAAGGATTGATTATGCTAAGGTATAATCCTTTTCATCAAATCCTTTTACAACCTTCCTAAAAAGCTGCCGCTGTGTTGGAAGATGGCTATTGCCTAATCAGGAAATCGTTTCTACCTGCATCCTCACTTCCTTAGCTGCCCTTGGTGTTTCCTATACAACTAGGGATAATGCATGAACTGTAAGCAGCCCTGCAGCCCAGCATCCCTAATAACCTCATTTAATTCTTCTTGTGGACTATTTACAATTTTTTAATAATAAATAGCTTATTGGAGGCTTGGCCGTATTAGGGGGCTATAGACCAGTTGACTACCATCTCGCCCTAATATTATTTGATATGAGGCTTGTCTCTCGTGTCTTATTATAGCAGCGAAGTTAGCTACTCTAGAATACGTAAGCAAAATGAAAGTAGCGAGAAATGGTCTGATGTATGCCAGATGCAGTATCAGTTTGAAAACCGCAGACTAATATATAAAAACTGGTCCTCAGCTCATAAGATGTGATACCCTCCAAAAATCTCACGCCGGCACGTTTAACGCTTATAATACCAACGTTCAACACTCCCCCGGCTTTTCGAAAGGTTGATTCTAGAAATCAGATCGACTTGATCTGTTCACTTGTCTCAAATGCCCCGATCTCACGAACCTATCGCCGTTATTGGCAGCGCGAACCGGTTTCCGGGCGGATGCAACACTCCCTCAAAACTGTGGGAGCTTCTCAGAAATCCCCATGATCTCCTCCGGGAAATCCCTAAGGAACGATTCAATATTGACGCTTTTTATCACCCTGACCCTTTACATCATGGTACAACTAACACTCGGCACTCATACTTCTTGGATGAAGATCCATCAAAATTTGATACACAGTTCTTTGGTATCCCGCCTACAGAGGCAGAGTCAATTGATCCCCAGCAGAGATTGCTCATGGAGACAGTCTATGATTCGCTCTGTGCTGCTGGACTGCCACTAGAGCAATTAAAAGGTACCTCGACAGGAGTCTATGTCGGTCTTATGTGTGATGATTGGTCCTCGATGATACAAAAAGATATCGACGCCCTGCCAACATATACTGGCACTGGTACCGCTCGCAGTATTATGTCAAATCGTCTTTCCTACTTCTTTGACTGGCATGGCCCATCGATGACAGTCGACACGGCATGCTCCTCTAGTCTTGTTGCTGTACACGAAGCCGTTCAACTTCTACGCAGTGGCAGCTCCGAGATCGCTATAGCTGCAGGTGCTAACCTGATCCTCAATCCAGGTATGCCTCCATATTTGATCCCAAGAGTGTGTTAGTATATTAATTGAAGGCTTTCATAGCACAATACGTTGCTGAAAGCAACCTTCGCATGCTTTCTCCAACCGGAAGATCACGTATGTGGGATGCCTCGGCCGATGGATATGCCCGTGGCGAAGGCATTGCTTGTATCGTCCTAAAGACACTTAGTCAAGCAATAGCAGATAATGACTCTATCGAGTGTGTCATTCGGGAAACTGGCGTAAACCAGGATGGGCGTACGTCTGGTTTGACTGTGCCTAGCAATATTGCTCAGACGAACCTCATTCGAGACACATATGCTCGAGCTGGTCTTGATCTCACTAGAGCCTCAGATCGCCCGCAACTCTTTCATGCGCACGGAACTGGAACGAAAGCTGGAGATCCCCAGGAAGCTGAGGCTATTCACAACGCCTTCTTTAGAGACAACATTGATCACCCTTCTGAAAAGTTATATGTTCATTCCATTAAAACCATTATCGGTCACACAGAAGGAACGGCAGGCTTGGCGAGCTTGATTGGAACGTCGCTTGCTATCCGCAATAGTACCATCCCTCCTAATATGCACTTCAATAAGCTCAACCCCGACATAGCGCCTTTCTACACACATCTTCAAGTGCCTCTTATAGCTTCCGACTGGCCTGTGCTCGCAGATGGCGCTATCAAGAGAGCCAGTGTCAACAGTTTCGGCTTTGGCGGCACAAATGCCCATGCTATTATTGAGGAGTATATTCCAGAAACCAAGGTTGCAAATGTTGTTTTATCTCCTGCGTCTCCTATATTCACCCCCTTGTTATTCTCGGCTAGCTCTGTCACCTCCCTGAAATCGATGTTATCTGATTACCTCAAATTTCTCACGACCAACCCGCAAGTCTCGCTTCGAGATTTGTCTTGGACGCTGCAGCATCGTCAATCTACTTTTAGTTACCGCAAGGCAATTGCAGGTCGATCTTACGAAGACATGTGCATCAAGATTGCAGATGAGCTGGAGGGCGGCGACTCCCAGAATGATACTCGTTCGACGAATATTGAGAAGCCGAAGATCCTTGGTGTTTTTACGGGTCAAGGGGCCCAATGGCCTAGAATGGCTGCCGAGCTCCTTGAGGCCTCGCCTTTTGTTGCTCAACGGATCGCTGAGTTGGATGCCTCTCTCGCTAGTCTTCCTGCAACGGATCGACCAGAATGGACAATTAAGGAACAACTTCTTGCCGATGCCTCCTCATCACGCCTAGCAGAATCAGCCCTGTCTCAACCACTATGCACAGCAGTGCAGGTTGTTATGGTGGATTTGCTTGATAGAGCCGGAATTAAGTTCAAAGCTGTTATCGGTCACTCCTCCGGTGAAATTGGAGCTGCTTATGCTGCTGGATTTCTCTCGGCTCACGATGCAATCCGCATCGCATATTACCGTGGTCTTCTAGGAAAACTTGCATCAGCCCCTAACAAGACGAGCAAGGGCGCCATGGCAGCCGTGGGCATGACGCCGGACGAAGCGACGGAATTCATGGAGACGCATAGATTGAAAGACCGCATTTCTGTAGCGGCTTATAACTCATCTTCAAGTTTGACGCTGTCGGGTGACGAAGACGCAATTGATGAGGTTATCGAGATTTTGAAGGTAGAATCGAAATTTGGGCGCCGACTGAAAGTGGACACTGCATATCATTCGGCCCACATGCAAACATGTGCTATGCCATATTTGCAAGCAGTTATTCAATGTGATATCAAGGCCCTCGATACTGCTGTCAATCGTCCACAGTGGTTCTCTAGTGTCACAGAAGACGTGACAATGACATCTGAACGGTGTGACAGCCAGTACTGGGTCAACAACATGACACAGCCCGTCCTGTTCTCAAGCGCAATCAATACAGCTGTTGAGGCCATCGGGTCCTTCGATGTAGCCATCGAAATTGGGCCCCATCCAGCTTTAAAGGGCCCTGCCGTGGACAACCTAACGGAGAGTGGCCTTTCTGTCCCTTACACGGGTCTTCTCTCCCGTGGCAAAGATGACGTCGAGGAGCTTTCTTCTGCTCTGGGTTTCATCTGGAACAGCCTTGGTGCTGGTTCTGTCGACTTTGACACTTTCGATCGGTTTGTCAATGCTGATAATGTCATCAAAACCGTAATCAAAGACTTGCCCAGTTATCCTTTCAATCACCAATACTCCTACTGGGCGGAGTCACGCATCTCAATCGCTTACAAGCAACTGAAAACAAGACCCAATCCGATATTAGGGATGCCGAGTGTTAGCACTACAACATCCGACGAAGCCCAATGGAGAAACAGGCTCTCACCAAAAGAGATTCCTTGGCTTCAAGGGCACAAGCTACAGGGCCAGATCATCTTCCCTGCCACCGGTTATATCGTAATGGCTATTGAAGCCGTCAAAACCCTGGCTAAAGATGCTGGTCTTCGCAGTATAAAGATTGGAAATCTAGTCTTCGAGCGTGCAATTGCCTTCAATGACGAGAGCGCTACAACAGAGACACTCTTTAGTGTTAAGCTCGAGGACTTAGGAGATGTCATCACAGGCAGTTTTGCATGTTTCTTCAGTCCTGAAGGTGACTCTTCGATGATTCGAAACGCTACCGGTCGCATCGAAGTAAAGCTAGGCAAGTCAGAGGTGGACTCGCTGCATTTCGCCTCGCCGCAAAATAATTTCAATATGGTTGATGTGAGCGTTGAACACTTCTACAAAGCTTTGAGCAAGATCGGGTATAATTATTCTGCGCCATTCAGAGGCATGTCTGACATCAAGCGCAAGTTGGGCATCGCCCGAGGAACATTGGTGGACCAGTCCGGATCGGCTTGGGAAGATCAGCTTGTTCTCCACCCTGGTATGCTTGATACAGCCCTGCAGACATTGTTTGCTGCGTTTTCCTACCCTGGGGACGAGAGCTTGCGGTCCCTGCATGTGCCGGTCAGCATCGACTCCATCGTCATCAATCCTTACTTCTCCTTATCCGAGAACAGAAAAATTCTCAATGTCCCATGGGAAACGATCGTACGAGACGATGAGAAATCTCATATCAAGGCTGATGTGCAGCTTTTTTCTGAAGATTCTCGGCATACCTTCGCTCAGATTGAAGGAGTTAGCTTAAAACCATTCACGGTTGCGAGACCTGAGGATGATACCACCTTATTCTCACATTTTGAATACCTCCGAGACAGTCCCGACGGGGAGAGTGCCGCCATTGGTGACAGGCTAAGTCCTGACGAGCTACGTGTGGCTAGAGACATGGAGCGACTTGCATTTTTCTATCTCCGTCAAGTTTCTGAAATGCCAGACGAGGACAGGGATCGAGCTCTCCGGTGTCATCAACATCTTATGGACTGGGCCGATTATACAGTAGAGAAAGTTCGGAAGGAAGAGCACTTGTCAGTGGGGCCAGAGTGTCTCAATGATACCCAAGAAGACATCCTGGCGCTTACGGACAAATATCGCGACCGCGTTGATGCCCTTCTGATAGAGTCAACAGGTCAGAATCTTCCAGCTACAATTAGAGCCCAAGAAAGCATCCTGCAGCACATGACCAAGGAAAACCTACTGGGTCGTTTCTATGAAGAAGGTATCGGATTGAACGCTGCCAACTGGTGGCTAGCCAACATGGTAAAACAAATCAGCCACCGATACCCGCATATGAAGATTCTTGAGATTGGGGCAGGGACTGGTGGAACTACACAAGCTACTCTGCCTAGTTTGGGTACATCGTTTTCGTCCTACACTTACACCGATGTGTCGAGTGGTTTCTTCGAGGCGGCCGAAAATAAATTTAAGACGTATGCGGACCGCATGATCTTCAAAATCTTTGACATGGTCAAGAGTCCTGCTGAACAAGGATTCACTGAAGGCTCATACGATATGGTTCTCGCCTCGAATGTGCTTCATGTTGCGGAAGACCTTGATCTCATGATGACAAATGTCCGCAAACTTCTCAAGCCTGGCGGATTTCTTGTCAATCTCGAAACAGTTACTAACGATATGTTGCGTAACGGTATCATTATGGGAGGCCTACCTGGCTGGTGGATTGGGGCAGAGTCTGGCAGACCACATGGACCAATGCTCGACTTAGAGTCTTGGGATGGCCTGCTCAAAAGGAGTGGCTTCGGTGGCATCCAGACCTCGACTCCTACTTATGATAGTCTGCATGCCGTTGCCGTCTGGGCTGCTCAAGCCGTGGATGATCGCGTGAATATTTTGAAAAGTCCATTGACAGCTCTCCTTAACTCTAGAAAGTCCAGCTCCCACTTGGTTGTCATTGGAGGAAATTCATTCCCTACTTACCCTTTACTGGAGACCATCAGGTCGACGTTGGCGGTAATGTTTTCGTCTTTCGAACATGTGCGTTCAATTGAAGCTTTGGAGAAAGCGTCACTGCCATCTGGCTCGACAGTCCTCAGTCTTACGGACTTGGACGAACCTGTCATGAAGAACTTTACGGAGGGGAAAATGAACAGCCTCAAGGGTTTATGGACTAAAGCCAGAAATATACTTTGGGTGACAAAGGGCGCCAGATACGATGAGCCTTTCTCGTACATGATGTTCGGTATCGGCCGAGTTGTCCGCTTCGAAAACCCAAACATCAATCTGCAGTTGCTTGATATTGACTCCGTCAACGAAAACGTCGGACAATATATTGCTGAAGCTCTGCTGAAGCACCAACTTCTGGACGAGTGGCACAAGGAAGGAAATGTCGAGGATTTGTTATGGTCTTCTGAGCCTGAAGTGTTCTTGGAGGACACCACAACACTCATTCCCCGTTTGTATCCAAACAAAGCACAAAATGCTCGGCTTAATTCAGGCCGGAGAAAGATCCTAAAAAACGTCGACCCCGCAACTACAACTCTGAGACTTGTCGATCGGGAAAATTTGGTTGATATCGAAGAAGTGACAGCTCTTGAGACAATGGCAAGTGGATCAGTCAACTCCATTCCTGAGAGACGAATCCGCATTATGCAATCTCTCCTGAAGTCAGTCCAGGTCGGAAACATTGGCAAGCTAATGCTCTGTGTCGGCATCGATCAAGAAAATCCAACCTCAACTATTCTGGCTCTTACTGGCGAGTCCATATCTCCTGCATCAATTGAATTGGCTTGCGCTGTTGAGATTCCAAAGGACCCCAAATTCATTCAGATGGCTCTTGTCGCCGTGGCGGCTCATTTGGTAGCGCAGCAGGTCATAGCGAATGTTCCAAAAGGCGCCATCCTGATGGTACACGAAGCGGATAAGTCTCTCAAGGCAGCGATCTCTTCCAAAGCCAAGGCCGCCGGTTTAATTGCGGTGTTTACGACATCTCTTATTAGAAGGAGCAGCGACTACACTTTCATCCATCCTTTGTTGCCAACTCGATTGCTGAAAAGACAACTGATGGACAATATCTACGCCTTCGTTGATTTCTCCGCTAAAGGAAGCGTGAGCTCGGAAGTTGGCTGTGCCATATCGAATCTGCTTCCAGAGTACTGCTCGTCCAGAGACGTTGCGAGCTTCTTTAGCAGCACGCCACAGCTTCGGCCGGGAACTTTCATTACTGAAGCGCAAACATTCTTGAAAGAAGCCTGGTCAGATGCTACAGAATCAAACGTCCCGATCGGTGAGGCTGGTGTTATTAGTCTGAGCGGAGTACTCACCCACACCCCAGCGGAGACGTCCTTGACGGTGGTTGACTGGACAGCGTCAATTGTACCCGTTCGCGTGCGTCCTATTGATAACAATGATATCTTCAGGGCCGATAGAACATATCTTCTTGTCGGTTTGTCTGGAGAAATTGGCCAGTCTCTTTGTGGGTGGATGGTTCAACATGGCGCGCGTCATGTAGTCCTTACCAGTCGAAAACCTACAGTTGATCCGGATTTCATCCACTCTCTTGAATCTAAAGGGGCCGATATTCGAGCCATGGCTTTGGATATCACTAGTAAGGAGTCGCTAGTACGATGTCTGGAAAGGATCAAACGAACGATGCCTAAGATTGCTGGCATTTCCAACGGAGCTTTGATTGTTGCAGACTCCCCGTTCAACGAAATGAGCTTGGATGAAATGACCAAAGTCTTGAAACCTAAAGTCGATGGGAGTCTTTTACTTGATGAGATTTTCCATGAGGAGCCTCTCGATTTCTTTATCATGTTCTCCTCCCTCACTGCTTGTCTCGGCAATAGCGGCCAGAGTAATTATGCGGCAGCCAACATGTTCATGACTACTCTAGCATTCCAGCGCCGAAGGAGAGGAGTCCCTGGGTCAGTCATTGACCTTAGTTCACTCATGGGTATCGGTCACGTTGGTCGCTCGGACGTTTTTAACTCTGACTACTTCAGAAGCCTTGGTGCAACCAGTGTTTCTGAAACCGATTTACACCAAATGTTCGCCGAAGGAATTGACGTGGGTAGGCCCGACTCAAGTGAGAGTGCTGAAGTTGTCACTGGCATAAGCCCAATGCTTCGTAGTGAGCTAGAGGATACAAAAGTCCAATACCGCATGGACCTGAAATTCTCCCATTTCTGTATTCAGGAGTCTAGCAACGGGGGGGAAGCTTCCGAAACCTCAAAAGTGGCTGTGAGAATTCAGCTCAAGAGTGTTAAGAGCCGTGGTGAGGCCACAAAGGTCCTCCTGGGTAAGTAACCATTTTCAGCTCAAGCCTCTCGTTCGAGTTGCACTAACTAACACCTCTTTAAAGAATCCTTCACAGCTCGAGTCAAAAAGGTCCTGCAAATCCCTGCAGATGAAGTTGTCTACGAGAATGAACCACTGATTGAGCGTGGTGTGGACTCTCTTGTCGCTTTGGATATCCGTTCGTGGTTTATGCGAGAGCTGGATGTCGACATGCCTGTCCTCAAGGTTCTTGGAGGCAACTCTATCGCCGACCTAATTAAAGACAGCATAGAGAGGATTCCAACCTCTATTCTGGACACTAGTGCTCTGAATGATGACTTTGATGTTGGAGCTGCACTTCAAGCCGCTAAGCGACAGTCAAACTCGCCACCTGTGGATCTCAAGGTACCAGCTGCTGATAGCGCAGATGCGAGCTCTCGGGGCATTAGCACCCCTACCTTCTCTGGCGCCGAGGATGGGCTTGAATTCGCGTCGTCCGTCGATGATGTTGATATTGAAGATCCAAGTTGGCACGAGTCAATTCTTGAATCTTCATCGGAAATTACCGAGTCCATGTCTTTCGGGCAGACTAGATTTTGGTTCCTACACCATGCTCTTCAAGACCCGACAACCTTCAATGTCGCCATTTCAATCCGTTTGAACGGCCGACTTCAATCAGATACTTTCGAGAAAGCTCTTAATGCCGTGGCGGAGAAGCATGAAGCCATGCGCACCCGATATTTCTGGGCCGGCAAGGACAATGATATTCCAACCCAAGGCATACTATCTCGTTCCCTGATCAAACTTCAACGCAGTGTTATTTCAAGCAAGTCGGAAGCCGACACAGCTTTGCAAGAGATGCGAGACTACCGATGGGATTTGAACAACTGGGAATCAATGAGATTCGTTCTTTTGTCTTTATCCGAAAACGTTCACTGGTTCATTTTTGGGTGTCATCACATCACCATTGATGGTGTAGGCATCCAAATCATATTTTCAGATCTCGAGAAGGCATATCAAGGGCAACGCTTAGTCCCTCTTCCAGAAAAGTCCCAATACCGAATGTACTCTGCTCTTCAGCGACAACAGTTTAAGGATCGCCAGTTTCAAAAGGACATCGATTTCTACCGCAATATTATCCCTTCTGATGTGCAACCAATTGCACTCTTTCCCTTCTCAAAACTAACTGCCAGACAACCCCAGACAAGTTACAGGTAAGTATTATTTGCGGATAGTATCATTTGACTTAAATGAGAGTGACTAACTCTGCTTCAGGACATACCGCGCCGATATTCGTCTAGATGCGTCGTTGACAGCTCGGATTAAGCAAGTCGCTCGTCAAAACCATGCAACGAATTTCCATTTATACCTTGCCGTCTTGCAAGCTCTGCTATTCCGGCTTCTCCCTGAAACCAACGAACTATTTGTTGGGATTGCTGATGCCAACCGCAACAACGATCGTTTCGTCGAAACTCTTGGGTTTTTCCTAAATCTTATCCCTATCCGCTTTGACAGACCATCAGCCAAGGCCAAATTTGGTGCTGCTGTGAAAAATGCTCGCAATAAGGCGTATGCAGCTTTGGAACACTCTGCTCTTCCCTTCGATATTCTTCTCAATGAGCTATGCATTTCTCGATCCGCCAACTCGCCACCAATATTCCAAGTCTTCGTTGACTACCGCCAGGGAACTCAAGAGCGCGCCAATTTTGCCACGCTCGATGCCACTGGTGAAGAATGGTATCACCCCCGAACGGGATATGACATCTCTCTTGATCTTCTCGAAAATGCTGAGGGGGACACACTCGTGACGTTACAGCTGCAACAATCCCTGTACACCCAAGAGCAAACTGAGCTACTCCTAAGAGCATATGTCAATTTCCTGAAAGTCTTGACAAAGACCCCTGGCCGCGATATGCCGATCGATATACCCTCCGTGTGGGCTGACGAAGACATATCTAACGCTCTTGAGGTCGGAAAAGGTACGCCGCCTAACTGTTCACATATCATGGGTGATTATCACTGACGCATGTACTATAGGACTTTCGAGCCCTCTCAGATGGCCAGATACAGTATCGCACCGTATTGATCAGATGATCAAGGAACATGGTTCCGACCCAGCCCTCAAAAGTGGTCGTAGTCAAAGCCTGACATATAATGAAATGGGCCGTCGAGTGGATTCTATTGCAAGGTCCTTGACCAACTCAGGTATTTCCAACGGAGCCATCGTCGGAGTCCTTCAAGAACCCAGTCCCGATTGGATCTGCTCGATGCTCGCAATCTTTCGGGCGGGCGCCATTTATCTGCCTCTAGACCTGCGCAATTCCATTCACCGCCTTCGCAATGCCGTACAGACGGCAAAGCCTACTTCAATCTTGGTGGATCCTACCACTGTCGATGTTGTCAAGACCATCGATGCAGGCTATGCCAACATAATCGACATTTCCAGGATCCCGGTGGATGCTTCCGCGCAGCAAAAGACAACCGCAGCCAAGGGTAATGATCCCGCTGTCATTTTATTCACAAGTGGATCAACTGGCGAACCCAAGGGCGTTGTCATCAAACACTGTAACCTAGTGGCACAGAACGAGGGATTCTCAAAGCAGTTTGATATCCGAAACGGCAAGGCACCTAAGTGTCTCCAACAAAGTGCATTAAGCTTCGACTTCTCGCTGGAACAGACTCTTGTGGCCCTCTGCAATGGTGGTTGTCTTTACATGGTTCCACCTGGAAAGCGAGGGGATCCTTATGAAGTAACAAAGATCATGCTGGAAGAGGGAATCAACTACACGTCCGGTACTCCATCCGAGTATGAGATGTGGTTTCAACACGGTAAAAAACACCTGAAACAATGCCACCAATGGCAGTATGCCTTCTTCGGTGGCGAGGCCTTCTCGATTGACTTCATTGGTGAGTTCAGGAGACTCGAACTAAGTGCTCTACGGGTCTTCAACAACTATGGCCCGAGCGAAACCACCATTGCCTGCACGTATCAAGGAGAGATCCAGTATCACGCTGAAAATGCCACGTACCCATTGGCTGCTGGCTTCGCAGCCCCAAATTACGCACTTTACATTGTCGATTCCCAACTCAATATTCAACCTCTGGGCATGCCAGGGGAAATCTTGATAGGTGGCTGTGGCGTGACTGCTGGTTACCTTGGCTTGGAGGCTGCCACAGAGGAACGATTTGTCCCCAATCGGTTTGCTAAGCTTGATCCAAATTTTGCAAAGAACGGCTGGACTACCTTGTATCGCACCGGAGATCGAGGCTTTCTGCGGGATGACGGGGCTTTAGTGATCGAAGGCCGAATCGATGGTGATACTCAAGTGAAGATCAGAGGCTTCCGCGTTGAACTTGCCGAGATCGAAACAGTCATTCTTAATTCCGCCAAGGATACTCTTAAGCACGCTGTTGTTACTGTCAGAGAATCCAAAGGAGCAAAATTCCTCGCTGCTCATGTCGTATTCTGGCCTCATCACTCTGTCGAACACTGCATGGACTATCTGGGGAATCTTCAAGCAACACTTCCCTTGCCGGAATACATGCGACCAGCTGTTATCGTCGCCCTTGAAAAGCTACCACTCACTGCACACTCAAAGTTCGACCGAGCAGCTGTCAAAGCCTTGCCCATTGAGAACACTACAGTTTCTAGCCAAGACACACCCAGGGGTCGCGGTCTAACATCTACCGAGGCCAGGCTTGAGGAAGTCTGGAGAAATGTCTTGCCTTTTGTTCCCACTACGGCTCTCACTCCTGAAGCCAATTTCTTCCATGTGGGCGGCAATTCGTTACTTTTAGTGCGACTCCAAAGAATAATCAAGAAGGAGTTCTCGGCAGCGCTCAAGCTCGCGGAGCTTATGAATGCCAGCAGACTTGAAGACATGGCGGCAGTCATCACCACAAATCTATCGACGACTATTGATTGGGACGCGGAAACAGCGATTCCCACGTCCTGGAAGGACGAGTTCCCGCCCTGCGCTGTCCAAGACACGCACGGCCACGGCGGTCATGGTTTGAATGTATTGCTCACAGGCGCGACTGGTTATCTTGGCCGGCATCTTGTACCCGCTCTCATTCAGTCGGAACAAATCGCCAAGATCTTCTGTATTGTACGCCGAGAGACAGATGTCGAGACTCTTATGAAAGCGTCGAATAAGGTGGTCATCTTTACTGGTGATCTCGGCGAAGCTAACTTGGGGCTGACCATGGAAGAATTCAATCAACTTGCTTCCGAGTCCGATGTCATCTTGCATTCCGGTGCGAACCGCTCCTTCTGGGACGATTACGAGGTCTTGCGTTCGGCCAACACCCATTCACTCAAGGAACTTGCGCGCCTTGCGTTGACACGACGCCTGCCTTTCCATTTCGTTTCCTCTGGTTCCGTGCGCATCTACGGAACCCCACAAGGTGCGCAGATATACAACATTGACCCGAGCAAAGAGATCGCCAATACTCCCCCCGAAGATGGTTCCGATGGTTATGTGGCTTCCAAATGGGCTGCCGAGCGTATCCTGCGGGCCATCTCCACCGAGTTCAACCTTCCGCTCACTCTTCACACTCCCATGCCGGTCCCAGACTACGGGCCCGACGAATCGCACGCCGAGCCCGAATCGGACCATATGCTGAACGAGCTTGTGGAGATTACCCTGAAACTCCAAGTCCGCCCTACGATGGAGGGGCTGGGCGGATGGGCCGACATCCTCCCTGTCGAGACGGTCGTCGATGATATTCTCGGGGCCATCTTGAAAGAGCCCAACAGAGGTGGGAGGGGATCGAGGGTCTTTCACACTGGGATCAGGCGAATCAACTGGCAGCGCTTCATTACAGAACTGCAGAATAATCCGCTGCTTAACACTTTGCCAAGCAAGGACACTCTGCTGTGGATTGGACAGGCAAAGAGATCTGGGTATAGTTACTTCATGCCTGCACATAGGCTCGTTGTTGTTGGCAATGAAGGCGATAGCGATATGGTTTCTCGGCGGTGAATATTCTCAATCTATATTGTATAAATAAATAAATTCTATAGTTGGAATAGAAGTATAAAGATATCAATCATATCATCGTTCTTCTTATCCTCGTATAGAGGTAATCTTGCGCCTGCCGTACATTAGATAGAAATATACCCTTATCTACTGTCGGGATATGGGGGATCGTCGTGAAAGACTTTGTAGTCATGTGACCTCGCGTAGCTCACATGACATCCCGTGGCTTAGTCAGCGAAGAAACATACCTTCTTCGCCCCCACAACACCACTTACAGTAGAATGCTGAGCAACATCAACCAGAAACCCAAGACCAAGTCGTACTACGTAGTATGAAGTGATCACGATATCTGAATACCTGTGATACCAACATCTACAGTAGAAAAGCTTTAATACATAGCTCTAATCCAAGGACCAAGGGGATCCACGTGATTCAATTTAGCCTATTAGGGAACAACTTGAGACTGCAGATGGGTATAGTAATCATCTGGAACCAATCTGTTAATGCTAATCTTTGCGGCCCTAGCATCTCGTCCGCATCGAGTCCGAGATGGTTGACTGCAGCTGCGACATTGGCACCTTGCCGTAGATGCTCGAGCGTGATGGCTCGGCCGATGCCCGTGGCGCCCCCTGTGATACATGCGGTCTTTCCTCGTACTGTAAGAGGCGCGCAGAAGCCAGAGCCATTTCACAGCTTCTCAGCTTCCAACGATCAAGGTAAATAATAGACGGTTCAGCGCGTGTTGTCTCCAAAGCGCAAAGCTTCAGTAAAGCTTCGTGGATCGTGTGAAATGCCCCCGGTTATTGCGAGAGCTGCACTTTATCCTACCGCCTACTCCGTAACATCATTCGAGCTTTCATGATACTCGTATCTGAGCTTCAGTAGGTTTTCCATAGTCAGGAACCCCGAATTTGAAGACGCTAGAGTCGGTCCCCGCACCCGCGCCCTACAGCTCGTCTCGAGGGATAACGCCAACGCCCCATCTTGGGGGTGGGGCCCCACTGTAAATATTTAGGGCGGGGTCAGGTACCTGTAGTAAGTAAATACCTTAGTGGGGATGACAGTGTCAATCAGCGGGGAATCAACAGTATCTCGCGCATGCCACATTTGCTTCAACTTTCGAGAAACGGAAGGTTTGCCGTAGTCGACCCTCGATGCGAAACAGTGGCTAAGTGGTGTTCGAGACGCGGTTGAGGGTGAAGTTGGTATCGGTGCGAGCCAATACACGTACGGGCTCTCCCAAAGACTGAAGAGCATGAGGTCTAAGAATATCATATATGAAGTCTCCCCCAAGAAAGACTTTGCACATCATACAATCGACCATCTCCAATGTAAATACAAAGAGAACCAAGAGAATCATAAACTCTAAGAACGTCTCTCACGACTCACTTTTAATCCTTAACAGTATAAATCATGGGCCCCTCCGCGGCACAAGAGCTGGCAGAAGCTGCGTCGAACGGGAGCAGTGCCAACGGTATAGTCGTCAAGCCCCAATTAACACTAACCGGAAAAGTGATTGCCGGTGAGTGAGAAACTCAGTCCCACCAAGCAATAACTAACCACTCTACGCACCACAAGTGACCGGAGGGAACCGCGGAATCGGCCTCGGAGTCGCAGAATGCTGCCTGATCAACGACGCCGCAAAAGTCTACTCGATCGACCTAGCCGAGCCCGGCGACGAGTTCGCCGCCATACTCAAGAGGTTTCCCGGGCGTATCGCTGCCCTGCAAGCAAACGTCACGGACGAGGACAGCATCGCGGCTGCTGTAGACAGGATTGTTGAGGAGTCGGGCGCTATTCATGGCATTGTGGTTAATGCTGGACGGACGAACCATAAGGCTGCGCTAGATTTCACGAAAAAGGAGATTGAGGATCTCTTTAATGTCAATGTAAGAACTTGGAAGTCTGTCTGCAAATGGAGACGGCCACGAGCTGACAGACGAAATAGCTTTTCGGTTCCTTCTACACGGCGCGGGTGGCCGCTAAAGCGTTCATCAAGTTGGGAATCAAAGGATCTGTCGTCTTCACGGCTTCCATGGCCTCTGATCGACCAAACAAGGTCCGCAAACGCAACCCCAATTCCGGCATTAGCCAGGGAGGACCGTCCCATACTGACAAAACCCCCAGATTGTGCCGTCAACACCATACGGAGCCTCGAAAGCCGGCGTTCGCAACATGACGCACACGCTCGCCATGGGTGGGCAAAGTACGGTATCCGCATCAACAGCGTCTCCCCGGGCCTCGTAAGAACCGCCATGACATATAAATTGGGTTGACCAACAGCCAGACTGGGAGCAGCAGCTAAAGTACTACGGAGGAGGTATCCCTCGTCTTGCTGAGGTGTAGAGTTGGGTGGCGCGTATGTTTATCTTCTGAGTGACGCAGCTAGCTACACAACGTCGATAGATATCCCCGTCAACGGTGTTATTGGAGTAAGTCGAAACCCGGTCTTTGGGAGATATAAAATGCTAACCCAGCTTGCGACTTAGTTTGCTGAAAGTTGTTTTGCTGGACATTTTATAGACCAAATAGAAAAAGACCGAATGAATCCTCCCGAATTCCTCAATACTTGTCTCGGGATGCTGTGGTTGCGTGACGATGTGCATATGCTTTGTTGACTTCCAGTTTACCCGAGAAATCATCCCAAATTCCGCATCTTGCCTGATTCGATAGATTCATCAGAAAACCAGAAGTGAGCAGGTAGATTTGAGTCTCGATCTCTAGACCTATACCCAAACTCCCACGCGCGAGGGAGATCTTGACTTAATAAAGCCTCATCTCAGTCAAGGCGATTATCTCACCAGGATTGCAAGAGCACAAAATTCGCAACTCATCCCGGAATGATAATCTTCCCCCAAAAACAGTCCTTCGGGAGACTAAACATGAACGCAATCGGTATCTACCTTGATGTCGTACTCTGAGAGGCAGGAACCTCATCTAAGGATCCCTCGAGTTCTGTTGCAAGTCGCAGAACCCGGCGCGTGTATATACAAGGTACCTGAGCATCGTCAGTAAAGGATCCTCAATGTAGTAGTGGGGGGAAGTTACGGCAACGGCATTTACGGAAACAGCACTACAACTGGCGTTAAGAAAGCACCGAGCAACATGCAGCGCGTTGACATCTTAAATTCTTAAACATTATTCTATGCTTGAATTAGCATTATCTTGCCAGGAGCAAGAATGGTAGCTCACCGCATATAGAAATGTATTTGCGTCGTTCATTGTGGGAGTCCCGAATACAACCCCGAGTCCAACAACCCAGCGTCATCATACCCCCCGAAATCAAAGTAATCAATCCGCCCCATGTCCTCCCAAGCAGCCCATTCAAG
>QGML01000516.1:0-16523 GCA_007825375.1 Lachnellula willkommii | reverse complement strand
GACTTCCCACTCAATCGCTACAATAAACGGAGGCGGATTAGAAGGGAAGGATTGCTAACTCTATTCCCCCCGAGCTGCCTACTGTACGCGACAGATAAGGCACGGCATGGCTTACGCGGGAATTGGAGGATATAATGCTAGGTTAATAGGTTATGGAGCAGGCGATGTGTTGAAGGGAGATGTGAATTTCGCTTCAGAGTCTTTAGACTGCCTATCACATCACATTGATTTGCGGGTTCGCAGGCAGCAGTGTAGCGTTGGCACAGTCTAGTTGTGCGAGGGATCCTTTACCAGCTGCTGTTGCCTACAATATTGTCCTGTTGTTTAGGCAGAAGGCATAAGGCATAAGGAATGGCACGGAGATCCCTCTCATGGTGAAAGCAGGGCAAGGACCTGAGGATTTGAGTTACGAGACGAGATGCTCTAGCGAGATAATGGCAAAGAGACAGGATAATGGGGGTTGTGACTGAGTTCTATTCAAAGGGGCAGCGTTGAGGGGGCAGCGGCAAAGGGTAGTTAGCTCCCTTCAACGACCAGGATATTTGAGCGTCTTCAGTGCAACCAGGGAAGAGAACGTAAGAATGCTAAATGACAAAATTCGCTTTTTGGCCCTTGGCCTGGGTCGTCCGTAAGATATTTGGGTATTTCAGGAATCCTTTGCATCATTGACTGAGTCTTGTCTGGATCCTTCAACCGTTCACCAACGAAATACTTCAATTCTTCAGCTGGAAATAAGGTAGACAGACTGAAGCATATTTATGCCAGACTAAACTATGTCAGGGCCAGGGCCTTCTAAGCGACGCTTTCCGAGTTATGGATATCATCCTAAATAATTTTCGCAGCCTTCAATAACCCCCAACCCCGCAACACCAGACGCCATTTAGTACATGTAGCCTCAGATTACCGTTGGGCCCGAGTCTCTCCTCCAACCTTTATTCCGCATGTTTTCCTCAATCGCCTTCCAAATGCTTTCAACAACCTCCCGATCCCGCCATCTACTCGCAGCAGACGCTCCAGCACTCCATTTGTCTACCTGAGTTGCCAGTACACCTCGACCCCAGCCCTTAACCGTGTCGGGCATGTGCTCTCCTCTCCATCCTACATAAACACCCAGCGTATGTCTGAATAAATCTGTTGCTTGCTGCCATTTATAGCTCTTGAATTGCCATACTTGCCCGGTTGTGAAGACGGCCACAACTCTTGACCAATACTCCGGCTTGAACTGTTCGGGCGTATCGACAATGATGAAGCGCATAGCGCGGGTACCATCTATCAAAGGTAACATTCGCGTGATATGTAAGATTGAGGCAGAAGAGCTTGATGTTGAGCTCGAGGATTCCGGAGGTACATAACTACCACCTTCGAGGAAGGATTTGATGTTTGACATACGTAGAAGGGAGGATGCCGAAGGGGAGAGTAGTATTATGGGGTCAGGTCGGCGGACGGGAGCTTTCGGATTGTGGGCTAGAGTAGGGTTGTTTGCGAGATTCGCAGCTGCTTGAGCAGCCTTGCGCGCATTGAAAGGCGCGGCTAATTTGCGTACATGAGAGAAATCCTGAGATCCAAGTCAGCAAACATGATACGGTTATGGTCCTTGAATCAGGCGTGGCGTACAGTCGGCTTAATCCCCCTCAACACACTATTCCTGTCACCCATTCGCCTCTCTCCATTGTAGATTTCTGCCAGGCGCGGATCAATATTCTTGCCCTGTCTCCCAGCAGCACCACTAGTGACCGGCACAATCCCCCCTGCTTTCCCAGAAGCAACTTGCGCCGAAGCAGCAGCACTCAACGTATCCGATGCCAGTGGTTTGATGAATTCACTCTCTTCGGAAGCACTTTCAAGCCAGGTAAGCAAGTCCAGTTTCTCCACAAATGGGAGGTTTTGGACCTCTCCACCTGCACCTCCATCTGCAGCCAACTCTTCGTTCAAGGCACGCGTTGCAGCATTGTAGTCAGGGATAGCTGTCTCTCTCTTTAACCACGCGAGATAGATACTGCGGAGATTGACTGGTTTGTCCGATGAGATAAAACGCGTGGGTGTATCGAGGGGTATCGAGACTTGAACGGGCGAGGAAAAGAGCAGGTAGGTTGCTGTCGCCAAACTCAAATCTACAGATGAAGCTGAGGATGCATCTGCGGTCGTGGTCGGTATGCAAGGGCTGTCCGAGGCTATCGCCTGTCGCAGAAGTAAGAGAGGATCTTGCTGAATAGTCTCCGAAGAAGCCATCTGAACTGGCGCTGGGTCGAGGGCAGCTACGCGCGGGCAGGGCAGGCTGAAGAATGGGTGATGGAGCCTCGTGAGGAGCTCGAGCTCGAGGTGATTGTAGTGAAATTACGGTGGCCTTTTCAAGCTAGAAATGCAGCGAGTTTCGCCTGATCACGTGCCCAACTTCAATGTCAACCTCACCGTCCGTGAGCAATCAGAGAGTGCACACCTTTTGTATTCATATCACTCCAATTTTTGTCTCCACCATTTACAAGCAGCTACTACTACTTACTCCTCCTCCCCACTTCCGTAGACCGCGCTCATATTACTTCCATGATAAGAACAAATCCCAGTTCCACCGCTCTTGTGTTTGGGGTTCCTTGGACACAATGGGCTAGTTGGGAGATGCTCCGGTAGGTCAAGCTCGGATTGAGACCCGTGTGTTCTTCGTAACTGCTCTTCTATTGTAGCAGCAACCTTGGTATTGGCGTCGAACCAATCTTGACAGACCTGTGTATCAGTATTTGACCGATTCTTAGCCGGGGTGTGAGGTTAGTTTACGCTTTGTAGTATACTTGCTGGCGGACTCACTGGCCCGTTTGCTGTTGCAATCTTCTCTGGGGGGCTGAAGTCAAACCCGCGAGCATGGGCTCTAGACTCATAGGTAGGAGATATGCGCCTGGAGGGGGAAGTACTGATGCGCTTGGCTTCCTGAGTTTGCGCACATTAGCCTGTTGGCTCGAATAATACTGAGTTATATGGCAATACTTACTGAGGCTAGAAATGTAGCGGGTACACTTGGGTCTGATTGATCCACTTCAACTACAGAGTCAGCAAGTATTCGCAACCCTAGACTTTGGCTCCATCTATGAACCACTTTTTCGCTTTCGCTTTCGCTTTCTTACCTCTCTGATAGCCATCATCTATCTTTGGCGACTGTGGCGTAGCTGCTGGGGTTTTCCCGATCAACATTTTATGCACGGAACTTGACATTGACAAAATTGACTCGTGCGAGTTCTTGCGGTGCCATGGAGCAAGTCCCAAGGTTCGACGAGGCCTCGGTGATACAGCCGTTGTATGCTGTGTGGTGGGATTTTCGTGTTCAAGTCGTTCTAAATAAGAACTCGTGCCCTCAAGAAGCAGTGCCGTTCGTGAACCCCTAATGGCTCTTATGGGAGTGTTATCAACAGACTGAGAAGGTCAGATTTAGAAACTTCATCGGAATGTCTTGTTTACCATCTTTAATTTTGCGAATGGCGATGTCAGAGTCTTCTTGATTCTACAGGACAACCCAAGACGTGGCATCGTGGAGGAAGAACTTGAGATAGTAGTTCCATCATGATCTCCCTTTTCTTCAACCGAGGCATGATTGTTGATTTCCGTTGTAGGTATACTTTTGTCTGATTTGAATCTGGCAATTTCAATTCTGGGTATGATAGATTTGCGCGGAGGAGTCGTGGGATTACTTTGTGGCTGCGACGAGGATGCCGCCTTTTGGTCCGTCGGTCGGCTGAGCAGGTTTTTGATCCGCGTGTGTTTTTTCTTTGCGGGCAGTATCTCTCGCTCTGCCCAATATCCTTCTGGGAACCAAACCCATTCCATGCCAATCTTTGCGGGACGGGGCGGATCTGGAGTATCGTTTCTATAAACTTTACTGGGATTGGTGACCGGATCACTCAATCTTTTGTCGTTCCAATCCGTTATGTTAGGGGTTTGCTTGCTTGATGCCCACACTGATGACTCTAGGGAGTGTGGCTCCGTTTCGTGATTGCTACTGTTAGAGTCTCGTGACTGGCGGGATATATCGAACGCTTTGTGCGATTGCGATCTAGGCCCAACTCCACCCTCCCGGAATCGCGGTGAGGCCGCTGTAGATGCACTGTCATTTGTATCTTTCCCGGACGTCTGCCGGAAGTGAAAGTAGGATGTCATGTCGGATTCACAGGTGGATGAGCGTCGAAACGGGCGCCTCTTTCCTTGTTGCCCGGACGGAGTGGGAATGCTGCTTTTTGCCATGTTTGCAATTTCAGATACCTCGTCAGCTCCACTGTGAGCTACTTGGAGCGACGTTTGAGGTGAGTTTGTAATCCAAGGATATGGAGTATTGTCTCATAGATGGGTATGTAAGAATGTTCGTGGTTAAGGCAGGTCATAGGTGCGATTTGTTTGAAACGTTTGAGTATTCGCGCTGTGATGAGGGAAAGGGCGCTTTACTTTTGAGTTTAGAGAAGCGTATCTGACAAGAGTATCAATAAGCTTCCTTCCTAATTTGCCCCATATACTAGAAACAACCAATTGTCCTCGGAATAAACTGCGTGATATATCGGCCGTATTCTTTCTCACATATTGCTGAGTGGCATCGAAAGCGACATGTTGCTGTCTTAAAAAAATGCCGATTCGATCCACACCGGCCATTCGAGATGACTTGTAACTTTGGCGAAAGAGGCTTTAGACGCTGACACAAGCTCTACTTCCTTGTTCTCTCAATCATCAGATTGAACATAAGTACCTTAGAGAGGACTCCACGTTCCAGATAAAGGTTTTGCTTGGTTGGCAGATTCGCGGTCAACGGCAATGCATTCTTGTTGCACAAGTCGTGACTCGTGACTAGAATCTCCCTCGTCCCCTACCCCCATTCAAGCCAAAATAGTTTTGAGATAGAAAAAAAAACAGTCGCATCATGGGCGTGTTGGCACTGAATGCATTGTCTCGGCGCCAAGCTTTCACTACAGCTTCTCCATGAGACAGGTTAACACCCTGGCGGTTCTTACCCTCAATCTAGTCTGTACTAGCTGAAGATGGGTCAACTGAAATTCTTACAAGAAATGAGACATCACAATGAAGGATTTGATATAAAAAACGGCCACCTTTGTTTCAAGCACTATGTTGTGGGAGGTGTGAATTTATTCATGCAATCCATCCTTATGTTTGTCCCACAGTGCTGATGAAGCTCTCTTTGAATGGCTTGTTCAAGAGGAATCTACCTATGAGAACAATCTTCCCATTTAAGGTGGGCTCTGCTGAAGGATTTTGCGGCGCATCTAAGATTTCAAACACATCTCGGACGCCTTGAACGATTTTGATATCTCCAGTTGAGAGAGGCAGCTTTGCCTTCACTCTATGGATCTCCAGGCTGTAGTTGTCTTTGTCCTTGTCCTCGGCTCCATTGTTTGGAGCTGGTAACTTCGAATCCCAAAGAACCGATCTAAGCCATGCATCCAAATGTGGCAACTGCTCGGGTGCCAAAACAGGTACTGAAATCGTAACTGTTGATATTGACTAAAAGTTGTTAATGATAGGTAAGAAGGAGGATTCAACATACATACTGGATCCAAATGACTGTGCCCTCTTGATCCCACGTCCAGTGTTCCTACATTGTCATACGCATGAAGGTCCAGAAGGAATCCTTCCAGCTGGGGCACCTGGCCATGTTGGGTTATGTGGATCTTGGCCAGTCCATTAATTGCCTGGACTCGTGCTTGTACTGCCTCTAACTCTTCTTCACTGACAAGGTCCGATTTGTTGATGACGATAACATCGGCGTGAGATATTTGCAGATGTGCCGTAGTCAGCAAAGGCCCGGCGTGGCCGTCATGCTCATGTTCGTGCCCTTCAGATGGGATAGTCTCTTGAGCTGGCTCATTAAGATTCTTGAGAACATTCTTAGCATCGATAAGAGTGACGATGCCATCCAGATATATGGAACTGCCGAGCCCTTCATCTACCCAAAACAGCGGTGCAAGATTCCCAGGGTCTGCTAATCCAGTGGTCTCCAGAAGGATATAATCGAAAGCTCCTTTCTTCTCCATCAAAGATTCGATTGCATTAACACCCTGATCCCTTGGTTGTGTCAGTGACGACATAGACATAAAAGACAACAGAACTCAATGTACTTCACAGAGCAGCAAATACAACCATTGCCAACTTCAAGCCACTCTTGTACTTGTTCACCACCTGTGTTGACTGTCAAAGTTCTCTCAATGTCGGCCGCTAACACACTTAGTATATTGTGTTAATTGTAGTGTGCCCGGGATCCGAAGACCAACTTACAATCACCAAATTCTACCAACGACGAGCGTCAGTGAAAGACTATGCGATGAGTCTGCTTTTGAGGTCCATACCGTTCAAAATAACAGCGATCTTCTTTCCATGCTGTTCATTCAAAATGTAGTTTAGGAGCGTTGTCTTCCCTGCTCCGAGGTATCCTGAGACTCACGAGTTAGATACAATAGCATCCTTGGTGACGTAGATGTGATGAACCTGTGACAATGGTAATGGGGACCCTAATGTGGTCTGCTTCCCCCTCGGCATCACCCTGGCCTTCTACATCAACCAGTAGTGGTGGGGCTTCATCGTCTTCAAAATCCATTTTATGTACTTGGGTGTGTAGAAGGAGAACAATGAATGAGGTAGGGGTGGGAATATTACATTTCTACCTACACTACATAACGTAGCGTAGCGTAGCGTAGCGTAGCCTTGTCCCTTTTTTTACCGCGCTGTCTTGATTGGCTACAGTGACGTGAGGTCTCCAACTTCACCTTTCGCCTTGCCTGGCCTTCAATCCACTATTTACAGTGCTGTACATACTCCGAGCATAATAGAGCGCTGGACAACGCACAGCCTCTCGATGTGATTTGCCTTTCATTTAGCTGGCGAGCTATTCGAAATAAATCATAAGGATGTCTATGCAACCAAGCTCTCCGAGGCTTCCAAGCCCTCCACCCCCAACAGAGATCCAAATAGGACCAACATCACCAGCTCTAGGAAGCTCCGCAAGCCAAGAACCTCTACTCGAGCAGAGCGTTATAGAGGCAAATGCTGCCAGAAGGATACACCCCGGCACCAAGTCTGCGGACATGGCAGCTGGCCCCCCTCTCGTTCCTCTGAGTGAAGTACTTGACCATTAATCCTGTTGTTGTGAGGAAGGCTGACACTTTCATAGCTCGATTCGGCCTTCCAGCTTCAAGAACACCTCAAGGCCCTTCACTACCACTATACGAAACCCGAAAACAGCGATAATACGATTCCTATAGACCGAGAGACAGCCATCCGCATTGCTACACAACCCGACGGAGTTGACCGTGCTCTCTGGCTCTACGAACTCTGCCGTTTCCTCATCAACAAGTGCAATGATCTGATCATTGGCTTCCTCTTCGACGATCCACCATGCTCTGCCACAACCTGCCCCGAGATGCGCGCCAGCGAGTGGCAATTCCTCTGCGCCGTTCACGAGTCTCCCAAGAGCTGCTGCGCTATCGATTACTGCTGTCACACACTCGACTGGGCTACAAATATTGTCACAAGTCAGAAGATCTTTCCCAGTCGACTTAGTCTGGGTGCTGGGGATGCGACGGATGAGCGTGGAGCTGGGGTCAAGCATTTGATCAACATTTTCAGACGGCTACACCGGATATTCGCACATGCCTGGTTTCAACACCGAGGAGTGTTCTGGCAGGTTGAAGGGCATACTGGATTGTATGTTCTTTTCAAGACGGTTTGCGATACATACGATCTGTTGCCGGCTGAGAACTACAAGCTGCCTCCTGAAGCAGAAGGATTAGAAATTATTGATGAGCCGAAGGCAAAAGTCCCGTCGATTATGAAGTCGGATGAGAACAATAATCTTTCCGCAGTAGATGAAGATTTCATCAACGTTGGCCGAGCCAATACAAATACTAGACGCCATGTTCGATCATCCCCCTCTGTTGGATCTGCAATCCACACAGTTCTGGAGTCAGACGAGGAAGACCCTGATCTTACGCATAAGTTGGATGAATTAAATCTGGCGGATGAAGAGGGTGCGGCAGACGTTCCTGTGATTGTCGAATCCTACGAAGTTGATGGCCAGCATGATACGCCGGAGGAAAAGACAGAGGAAAAGCCAGAGCCAGAGATGGAACCTGTTGAGGAGGTCGAACAGCTGGCAGCAGAGCACGATGATACGGCAGCGTCCGCGGGATCTTGGGACAGGATGTCTTCAGAGAGTTTAGGCGAAAAGCTACCGACTGAAGATGATGCGAAAGTGGATGCGAGCGAGAAGACTGAGGCAAAACCCGAGGAAGTCTCTGCGCCGGAGCCAGCTAAGAGCCCTGAAGAGAAGGCAGAGGATGTCCCAGCCACCGAGGAAGTTCCTGAAACTGTCAAGGACTCGGACGTCGAGGAGGAGCCGCAAGAAGAAGCAGCCGAAGCAAAGGAGGCGGAAGCGAAGGAGGCCGAGGAGTGAAGAGACGATAAATCATGAAAAGACTGATGTTGTGTAATATTAAGATACCCATATGGGACTGAGAAGCTACTCAAAGTTTCTAGAAAGTCTCAATGCAAAAGTAGAAAGCCTCTAGGGCGAGTCGCGGGTATATAGAAATTCTCGAAAAGGGTCAGGTGGAGGTGAATTTCAGGAAATTACATATTTAGTATTCTTTTAACTCTAGATTTTGAGCAACCGACCAAACGCTCCCGTAACGCCATTACTAATAATATTGTAGGCAGGAGGCAAACCCATTGGTTTTAACTGAACCAGGCCTTGCAGGGGTATCATTCAATTCACCAAAACCGAGCCCCAAAACTCCTTGCCATGAGAGGAATACCGCCACTCATAAACTGTGCCATCAATACATCCATTATTCCAGCTCTGCAGCGCTATGCGGTTTTGGTGGTGGAGGTGGACCTGGATACCCAAGCATATTATTCTGGCCCTGCCTCCCGCTCTCACTTCTTCCCTGGTACAGGGACCCCTCAGAAGAGAGCTGCGACAACGAGTCGGGGTGGTAGTAAGCGCTCGCTTTGTGGTACGCTGGATCAATCTGTTGCATCGAAGGGCTCCTGCTAGTGGCACCCAAGTTCTGCCACGATACTCTGGGACCAGCATTTTGGTTTCCCATCAAAGAATCTTGATATGACAACCTGCCGTTCTGGCTAGATGCGGGGGAGCTATAGGTGCTGAGTGGTCTTGGGTAGAGCGAGCTGTCATGCTCATTTCTGTCGCGGAAGGCGGGGTGTTCGGATTGCGGGGGTGGGATGTGCGGGTATGGGTTGAAAGCTGGGGGAGACGCGGCGTATTGGCTCTGCGAGTCGAAGTCTGCTGTACTTGGCGCATATTGGATTGAAACTTGTGAAGATGCGTTGAGTGGCGCATTGTCGTTGCATTCTTGGTTCTTCAGAGCTGCGCCGACAATCTGTGCCTTGACTAATAGTCGGTCGACCAAAGAGGCGTGCGCCTTCTTCAATGTCTTCTTGACAAAGCTGGTCATCATGATATTGCACTTCATGTCCACATCTTCTCTTATCCAAAGTCCTTGCAACGGTGCTCCTACCCCCATTTCTACTGGCGCCACTGGTTCTCCGGGTAGTGATCCTCCCAGCGACCATTTGCCTTTTATGTTCAAGCCCATTGGCGCATATACATGGGTCTGGAGTCCTATCGGAAGGTCGTGGAAACATGCATCATAGCTGACTTTTCCAGAAGCCAGCCCTCCGGGTAGATAATTGACTCGATCTGTGAGAGAATACCATTGACAGTGGTATTCTTCAGCGGTAGACTTTGGCGGGGGTTTTATGGGATGTCTCTCTTCGACGAGGGGATTGAGGTCAATCATTTCGAGGTGGTCGTGCAGGGTTTCCAAAACCGTCTCCCGACTGATCCCCGCAGGGAGGGGTGTTACAGTTGTAAAGACTGTTCGTTTCGACATCTTTGACGGTGACGGTACAGTATGTTGAAGTTTCCACAACGAAGAAAGATTAGTAGTCAGGCTTTCAATATAGAAAAATAAATAAAGGGTAAAATACTACCGTAATAGGATATCTACTTCTGAAGGGGAAGCCAGTGAACTTAAGTCAACACTCGTAAAATGCGACACCGACAAAGAAGATCGCGCGTCAGCACTCTCTTTAGCGCCGGGATCTCATGGTTCCTGCTTTTAGCCTTACAGTATCCTTGTCGCTACAGTACAGCCCGCGGCCGCGGGCTGGGAGTGATGAGATGTGTGGCTGAAGTGAAAAGTCTTTTCGGCGCAAAAGGTTTGTTTGAACTAATACTGTTATTGAGCCAAACACTTGTCTTGAGAAGACGATTGTGCTGCTAGTTTTGGAATGAGAATTATTATCAAGCCGAGATCCTCGAGAAGAATCTACGGAGAAAGAAGACATCCTTCTCCCTCCCGATTATTATTAGAAGTTGGAATGAGAGAATTAGCTTCGCCCGCTTCAAAATACCCAGCACAGCTCGGACACCTGACTACCCGACATGCTGGAAACAAACCTTCATCTATTCTCGGAACGCCACTGTGCGACCAAAATAATGTCATTTCTTAGACATGACGACAACGTTCATCTTGCTCTTTGTTTTGTTTTACTTTACAATTTGTTGCACGTACGTGTCATTTTCTAGTTATTACAATTACTTTCCCCTTTGGTAATTTACATCGCAGCCAAAGCCAGTGCAGCGGCTGCACCACCCAAAGCCCATCGAGGCTTGCCAGTAATCATAGCCATACCTGCTGTGCTTACAGCAGAGCCAGAGCCAGAAGAAGCGGCCGAGCTGGACGCTCCTGATGTCTTGGTTCCTGAAGCCCCCGTCGACGTTGCAGTTGTCATACCAGATGTTTGAGATGCTGCACTCCCACCTGCACTCTTTGTCGCAGAAGATGCGTCTGATGATCCTTGCGTTGTTGAGGCGGCTGTAGACGCAGAGCTTCCAGCTGCACCAGCAGTGATGGTTACTGCCTGATATTGTGCATATTCTGATGGGCCGGTGGTGAAAGTTGTTGTGTACGTAGTGCTGGTGCTGGTGCCGTCAAAGTTGCCTACCATGCCTCCGGTACATGTCCCGTGGTCAAAGGAAGTCACCACACATCCCAGATTGATTGATCTATCCGCAGATTAGTGTTTGCATGGTGAGGGAGGCTCTTTCTTGAAAGTACATACGCGTCCGATCCGTCATCGGTAACCTGGTAATCATAATGAATAGTGGAGGGTCCTTGGGTGAAAGTAAAAGACTAACACAGTCTCAAGTTAGTGATTGCTTAAGTGGAGTTCGATTTGTTGTCACTCACTTCTGGAATGCCACATTCACCGCTGTCAGGGTTACCGCAGGCTATGGCAAAAGTTGTTGCTGTGGAATCCTTTTTTGATATGTTAGTATAAACCTCAAAAGCTCCATTTCTGCACGCGCATACCGAGCCTACGATTGAAGCAACAATATCTTGTTTGTCAAAACCAATAAGTAAAAGACTGGTAGTACTTTGCGCGGAGGCGACGCTCAAGAGAGCTAAAACGAGGGTGTATTTGTACATGTTGAAGAAAATAACGAATGAATTATCTAATTATCCAACAAAACGAATGTGGTTGACTCTGCTGAAGCTTTTCTTTTCATGGCACATAAGGAGCAGATCCGCGGAGCTTTAAAGGTCTAGAACTAGTGGAAGGTGATCTCTTTTTGCCCCACTAATTGCAGTCGCTTCCCCTTTTAAGCTTAATATCATCTTAGCTTAGGCTTGGTACGAATGGCGAACCTTGCACTTTTCCAAGCTATTCGGACTCGCTCACTTTAGACATGGGGTGTTGCGGAGTACTGTTCCTCCGTATTACTTTTTGCTGGATTCCATAAATACTAGTACCTGACTTCTTGGTCATAAAAGAAAGATGTCTGCTGTGTTTCGGGAGCAGCCGAGGTAGTCCTCAAAGTTCGAACATCCCATGTTCCTAGTTCTTCATTTGAGTGTTGATGCAAGTTGTACAGAATATTTTGTTTACAAGCTGTGCCACCTTGCTGCCCAGAAGCCCATTATTAGTGTTAGACATTGAATCTGGGGCCATGGTATCCTTGGCACTCTCCGACGCACATCGAACGTGTTGTGTGAGAACATCAGCAGTAGTCCGGCTTTCAGGTTTCTGACCAGTGAACTCTCAGTGGAGAACATGAGTTGATGAACTTGAGCGATCTGCCCATTGTCTCGAGACAGTAGAACCCGTTGCGGATGTTTTCTTAATGTGTCTTGTTGGTGCCACTTTCGTTTGTACCAATACTGGTAAGCCGTAAATATCATTGGGACTGATGAATCTCACATCCATCGAAACACCACGAGGTAATGGCGGAATGCTTAGAACGACTTCGAAATCTTGGCCGTTGTTTTTTCCTTTGCGTTTACCATGCAAGATTCCTTCCGCACATCTTTTCTTGCAAATAGAGGGTGTATCTTGTGCTAGGAATATATATACTCCACCACAGCAATCAACTGGCCCGCAGTGTTAGGATTGTCTTGTAGAGTATCATGCAAGTCGTTGCAGCCAATACTAACCTCACATAGGAGTTCTGTCCGCGTATGCTAAAGCTGGAGTTTAGAATTGCAATTCCGGCGACTGGCGGTCTGGCTGAGCCAATGCTCTTTGCTGAAGATGTCAAAACCATTTCAGGGACGTAAACTGCAGATTGTGCTTCCGAAAAGGACAAAGAAGGGATGGCACTATCCAAACAGAGGCAGTCCAGAAGGATGACAAGTAGTTTGCTGCCAAATGAAGGAACTTCGATTGCTACTCACATTCGACTCATTCCCGTGACGGATTTTTGGGTTAGTGCCACTGATGGCCATCATTGCCACTCTTACATTTCCTGGCCGCCTTGATACTTTGCCAACACAGGAAGTTGTGGGCTTGCCAGAACATCTATGGACGTGAGTTGTCCATCAGGATATCGCGGGAGGCGCTGATAAATGCTACATCTTAATACTTAGCACAAGGTAAAATCTTTGCTGATGCCATTATCAGACACAAAAGGGTGAAAAGGAGCATGGCAAGTACTGTTTCGGGAGAAGGACAGAAACTGGTCGGTTGGTTTGCACATGATTACAACCCCAATCTAGAGTTTCCAAATACTCATGGGGTGGAATTTTGAGGGATATCCTTAGTCAAGAGCTCTAATATCGCCGTCGAAGCTGTTATGGACTCGTGGACTACCACAGGATATAGGCGTTTTTTGAAATATAAAAAAGCGAAGCTTTCATGTGTGGTGAAGGAGCCCACGACGCCAACATCAGTACTATACATTCCTTTCGCGTAACAGCCATGGAAAACTGCTCAACGAGAATAACCAGTGGTCAGTTTGTAATGGAAAAATAAGTACGTACCTAGGTATATATATGAGAATGTTAATCTGCATTAAGCTAGAATCTTTTTGGGAAATGAAACGTGGTATATATAGAGTAACCTCGTATATAATTCCGATTAATAATACGAATATTTTGATTAAATAGGGGCTTATGGAGGGGCAGCTCTCACAGCTGCAGCACAGCACTACTTTGGTATAAAACGGGGTTCGCTAAGCATAATTACAGTACATAAACGCAGTGAATACCTATATGCATCGGAAAGCCTTCCGGCGGCATCGTCATAATTCTTAACAACTGCTTTGTGCTCTTCGTCCCATCTTTCCACTTACAGCATTATAAAAGATCAAATATCATCACCAAAACAATCGACACGAACAGAAACTGATGGCATGTGGTGTTATTACTCCTTCGAACCATGTGAAGCCAACCACCTGCATCGCAGTGCAGTACAATGAATATGCTTTCGGCACTCTTGAAAACACCAAGCCACAACGCTGCTCCTTGTCCTTTACCGCAACACGCGTCAACCTCCCAAGAATCCGATCAAAGCTCCCCGGAGCCCGAATCCCCACGCGAACCTCTTGAACGTCCATATATCCACGAGGCCGTAGATCTCAAGCCTGTCAATTCCGAAGCTCCGGACCTGCGCGAGCTGAACAACAGCCTTGCTGCTCTCGCGGCCATATTCCCAGATGTGCAAGTCGAGGTATTTCGTGAGATGCTCTCGAGCTTTGACGAGGAGTCCAGATTAGCCGTCGTAACTGAGGCTCTTCTGAAGTCCAAGATGAAGTGGGTGCGAGGCCGGTATAGGGTTGCCGCTAGAAAAGGAGTCTCACAAGGCGACCAACACAAGGCTGCTCCGACTATCTCACAAGTTGCAGTGCGGGCAGAAGAGAAGTTCAGGAGCCCGGAATACAAGAAGGCTGTGAAGGCCACCACGTACCGCGAATTCAAAGGTCTCTCTCGCTCCACGATCAATGCCGTCCTGGCCGAACATAACTACTCATACTCGCTCGCTCGGCCAACCCTTGTTGCCCTATCCTCCAAATCATGGAGGTTTTCCCTGTCTTCACTATTTTTACGCAGAAAATCTCCGTCGTCCCAGGAGGTCGAGCATCACCCTCTTGTCATATGGCAATCCTCAGGGCAGGGGTCTATAATCCCTACATTGAAAGCTACAGGGTCTCCCGAGCTGGACAAGGAACTCTTCGAGTCACTTATTGGGCCAATACAATACCGAACACTAGCTGATCAGGAGGCTAAGGACCATGCATTAGCCGTGAAACTTAATAATAGTGAGGCGGAAGCAAACGAAGCACTACATGATTGCGAATGCTGCTTCACGGCTTACAGTTTTGAAGAACTTTCGGCATGTGATATTGGCGGCCACTTTCTATGCTTCCAGTGCGTGAGACATGCGGTCAACGAGGCAGTTTTTGGTCAGGGATGGCAACGAAGCATCAATGTTGACAATGGTACGCTGAGATGTCTGGCAGCCATGTCTGATGATTGTCTAGGGTGCATACCGCACGATCTTATTAGACGGGCATTCGCCGAGGACAAAGCAGGAAAAGATATCCTTCGCAAACTCGACGAACGTCTGGCAGAAGACAATCTTCTGAAGACTCAGCTCCCACTCATCCGGTGTCCTTTTTGCAGCTACGCAGAAATTGATGAACTCTACCTTCCGGAGACCCACAGGTCTTGGCGTTTAAAACGAGCGGGACCTCCTTTCATCTATACCATTTCAATTTTGATCTTGAGCGTTGGCACGATACCCTTCCTTTTACCGGTGTTTTTGCTATTTTCCTTCCTTTTCATCCTGGTCTCCTCGCAACAGACTTTCGGCGACTATGCCGTTGGCCTCCTTAATGCCTCTGTTCTACGGCTTCGTCGAAAAACGTCATGGCTTAAAATTCGTCTGTCAGAACCCAGACTGTGGACGTCCATCCTGCATTTCGTGCTCTAAAGGGTGGAGTGATATCCATATCTGTCACGAATCCTCCCTTATTGCTCTACGGACACAAGTCGAGCTAGCTATGTCTCAGGCCATTAAACGGACCTGCCCTCGATGCAACACATCTTTCGTTAAGTCTTCTGGCTGCAACAAACTCACTTGTGTTTGCGGATATCAAATGTGCTACGTATGTCGGAAAGACATTGGAAACGGAGAAGGCTACAGGCATTTCTGTGAACACTTCCGCCCTAACGGTGGAGGAGGCTGTACGGAATGCTCCAAGTGTGATCTGTATCGATGCGAGGATGACGAGGTTGTGGTCAAGAAAGCCAAAGAAGAGGCAGAGCGCCAGTGGGTGGAGAAAGAAGGTACTGATCTGGGTGATGACGATAAGGTCAGAAAGGTACTGGAAGACAAATGGAAAAAAGATGGCGAGGCGTCTTGGTGGGAAAGTAGATGGTGGCAGTGGAATATGCCGAATTGGCAGAACATGTTGGATGCTGTAGTTGAAGCTGTTGTTGAATGAACTTTACGGTCTCATGTTTATGCAATTGGGATGGAAGCATGGGAATGGATAAGGGATTGGATTGGGACTGGAATCGGAACCGGTGTCGGGCTTGGGATTGGGCATAGCGTTTGAGCGTCATTCGGGATTTGGTTTCACGTAAATATATCACAAATGGTAATCAGTAATTTGACAGGTTCTGTGATTAACATTTATGTATTGGGCGATATGTGTGTTTCCCCATGATCCATATAACGCCAGATGTGCTCGTCCAAATGTAGCCCTTTAACGCCTTCCAGCATGACCCCAACCAACCCTCCGCATATTAGTTAGCATGCTAAGAGGAAACGGCCTTGGCCATTGCCAATTCCGAACTTTTGGCCCAAGTTCCACTCGGTTCTCTCCTATAAAGGATCAACTTTCCATCATCGCCAGATGAGCCTAATAACTGCCCGTCATCATCAAAATTCACACGCCAGACAGGTGTCCCACTAGGCTCCAATCTCGACACTTCTTTAGTAATATGCAATACCTCTCCACCCTTGCCCTGACTCCCCTGATGTCGACCCGACCGACTACTAGCCAATCCAGCTCCAATCCCAGAAGGAGTATTTTTCGCATTATTCTCCGGTGTTCTTTGCGCAGAAGCAACCACTTTCTCCGGCAACTTCGAGTAATCCTTGCTATTAAGCTCCTTTCCCCCCTTCGGTGGCGTCGTGACCTGATACACCCTTACAAACCCATCTTTACACGC
>QGML01000515.1:0-16526 GCA_007825375.1 Lachnellula willkommii | reverse complement strand
GAGGATGAGTTGAGGAAATTGAAGGACGAGCACCAGGAGGAGCTGAAAGTTGTGAAGGATGGACACCAAGCCGAGTCGAAGAGCCAAAGAGACGAACACCAGGGGGACTTGAAGAAGCTTCAGGAGGAGTTGAAAAGCTTACGACATGAAAAGGATTCGAAGTACGAGGCACTCGAGGCTCAACATTCCACCGAACTGAGTCGAGTTAAGACCGACTTCCAAGCAGAAGCGATCCAAAGCAAAGAGAAATACGACGAGGTGAGGAAGAATTGCGACAAATTCAGCTCAATCATTCAGAAGACAGTTGGCGAAAGAAATGAGCTGCGAACAGAGGTCAAGACCCTTCAAGAGAAAATAGGGGCCCTCAAAGAAGAGACAGAGAGCCTCCTGAAGGACAAAAACACGATGAAACCGCTTCTGGACGTTGGCGCAGCGGTTCGGCTTCGATACTTGGAAAAGGCCAAAGAGAAGCTTCCTGATGTTAACGAGGAAAGTGATCCACAGCGCATTGAGCGTGGCAATCATGCTGCTCATGGTGGCAATGGAGCTGCTGATTTAGCTTTATCTCATGGAGGGTACCTTGAAGGAGATACTAGCTTGGAGGGGACTCTACGATGGCTTTATCAGTTCCCATACGAAACATGGAAAAATTGGCCCGCTATGGTCCAAAGGTATAAAGACCTTGGAGCAACGGTCCAGACCGTCGAAGTTACCATTTCTGACTGCGCTACAGTCTCCTTGTTGAGGGCACATTTAGATATTCGCAATAAGCTTACCGATGCATACAATGCCGCTTCACCAAAGTCGGACTTTTCTGAGAACGAAGGAAATAAGCAAATGATGGAACATCTTGAGAATTTAACAACCGCGATCGTCGAAATCAGCAGGAGCGGCAATCGAGCCACCATTTCTTCTCATGAACGGGGAGATGGCTGGACAGCTGTGGGTCGTGGAGGTCGCAGTGGGCGTGGTCGTCGTGGTGGACGGGGAAGGGGCTAGTTGAATCTCTGATTTCCGTGAACTTTTCAGAGTGGCTGTTGATGGATGTCTATGGGAACTTGTCCTCACGAGGTAAAATCAAATGTTAGAGTTTAGTCTCCGCTGGCCAAGGGGTGGGGTTTGCTTTCTTCGGAGAGTGGCTGGAAGGAATCTACCGTATTGGTTAGGATATAAGACCAGTCCCCAGCAGAAGACCATACAGTTGACTTTTAATGTCCCACGCCAGCTGGCACACTATAAATAAGACCATGTCCTAGCTAAGGTCTACCCCCTCGGGAAAGTTAGTACCTAGACCAGGTCCTTTATATTAACTAATACGGTAGAGGATACTAGACGCAAAGCGCTTAATAGTTAGTTCAGTTCTTGAACCAACCAGCTTAACTGAACTAACCAGAACTGTGGTTTTACTATTTCTAAGAACCACGAACTAACTAATTATATTTCCTTAACTAGTTAGTTAACTGCCTAAACTGGCTAGCGCTGATTTTATTAGGTAGTACCCCCTGAAGCCCCCCTGATTCTTGAAGGGCCCACGCATATTAAAAAGCTATGGTAAATTAGTCATTCCCACTTTTTACTTTATTTTTCTCTCTCCTTTACTTTATTTTATCTGCATATTCAGCACGTCTCGAGCCTCAAGTTTAGACGATAGAAGTGATCCTCTTACACCTCTATAAAATAGCAGAATAGTGGGGCTCAACTGCTAGTTAACTGCTGGTTAACTGTGGTTCTTAATTGGTTTCGCGCTAGTATAAAACCACTAGTTCAAACTATAGTTTAACCAATAGAGCTAGTTCTCCTATGCTCTTATAAGTTCATTTCTAGTTTAGACGAAAAGTTAGCAGTTAACCAACTATCAAATGCCTTGAACTAGACGGGATTTGTCTTCTTCGAAGATAGGCTGAGGGGATTTCTACTAGAGTGTTGAGATTAGAGGTATGGTATTTTATGGGAAAGCAGCAGATCCGTAACAGTGTGCACAATTATAAGTACTTTACTTTACAAGAACTTGTAGTGCTTATTGGAGATCCGAGGTGTAGTGCAAAATACAGAATTAGTTAACCTATGATGCTCTAATACTACTACGCTTATCTTATGATGAATGATTAATGCCGTATATACCTATTCCAGTTTTCTTCAACACGATATATTGAAGACGACTTGTACTATATATTGAGAATGTAATTGGTAGCATGTTATATCTTTAAACTGCTGATTTAGTCGCCACAGCTATCCAAGCAACCATATGAAACCCGATCATTCCTTCCGACTCAACGACAAACCTATCCCCCTGCTCCTTCAACACCTGCTCCGTGACCCCTAGAATCTCATTCTTCTCCTCGTCCAACCACTGATCCCCAACCATATTTACGAAATTGTCCGCGAATCCCTTTGCCGCTTCGTCGCGGCCCCGATTCCACCACATCACCTCTCGCTCGTGCACCTCCAGGGCGCCGAACCCTCCTCGTCTGAGCGTCCCCTCCATCGTCTCTTTCCGCGCCCACTCGTCCAGTTTCGGCAGTGCAATCGGCACCGAGCCGGGTCTGATGATGGCCTGGACCGCACGCAGAATGGGCAGGAAGGGTACTTCTTTCCAGCACGTTACTATGGCTTGTCCGCCGGGTTTCAAGGTACGGTAGATCTCCCGCGCGCCCGTGACGGGATCCGAGAAGAAGAAGATGCCGAAATTCGTGATGGAGGCGTCGAACATCTCGTTGGGGTAATGCAGGCTCACTCCGTCTATGACACTCGTCTCGACGCTATCGCTCCAGCCCTTGGATACGACGGTATTGTCGACGAGCGATATCATCCCGGGCGCTACGTCCGCGGCATAGACGTGGGCTTCTGGGTAAGCGTTTAGAAAGGCCTCGGTCGCGAAACCGGGGCCACAGGCATTATCGAGGAGTGTTGGACGACGCGTGTCTAAGAGACTAGCTAGAATATCAAGAGCGTGGGAAATCACGCGGCGAGTACTGCCTCCGAGTCGGCGTTCGTAGGTTAGAGCTTGGGAATTGAAGGAATCGCAAAGAGTAGAAACATCTGATTTGCCGGCCATGATTTCTCAAATCCGTGTTTAAAGATGAAAGTTTTCCCCCCAACAATCGAAGGTTAAATACCCGATCTCTCAGTGCATATGCAAGCATGTATGCAGTTGGCACCAACTGCATACATGCTGCCTACCTACTTTCACAGATCGTTATCTCAACCAATAACAAGAGCCCGGAAGTTTCTTGTTTTGCTTCAGCAATCCTTTCTGCGATTATATAGTAATCAAGGTTCTAACAGAGCTCGGGAACGTGAAAAACATTCATGGTTTTCTCTCATTTACTGCCTGTATATTTCAAACCTTTCTTTGAAAGTAAAACCAACTTTCAATACCCGTGCTGCTAATGAGCAAAGACGATGGCCAGATATCGTGAGTAACAATCCAGCCCAAGCTTGTAAGGACACCCAGCACCAGCCACCATGGCTTTGAAGAGGCGCACCGCCAATTGCAATGGGACTACCGACAAGAAAGTTAAATCCCGAAGCACCAAGGGCCCCCATCATTTGCAAGTCATCCGTCACACTCATCACACCTGAAGAGGGCATCGAAGCAAAGCATCCGCAGAAGAAGCCATATATCACACACCATGCGATCAAGTCACTAGTCTACTATCCTTTACTGCGATGCACCCAAAACACAGTATAGCGGCCATGAAAGTGAATGGGATCTGCATGTTCAGCGAATCTGTCTTGTCCGCGTAGAAATTTGATAGAAGCCGGTCGACTGTCGAACTGGCATTGATGATAGCAAGCGAATAGATGACTCTGACTTGGTGGAAAGATGATAATGCTTCACCGCAGTCCAATAATCTAGAAATTCAGAAACCCTCTGCTGAAATATGCACGAGCTTGGAAACCCTGAGATTTTCCGTCTGAGGTAGTCCTCTCGATATTGCTATTCCTCGCCAAAGCTTGTACACTCCCATTCCACCCCACTAAAACCCATTCACACCTTTTCCAAAAGTCTTGGATCGAAGCTTCAATTCTGCTCCTGTTCCTAGCAACTACCCAACTATTCTTCTAAAAAGATTCGCCAACATGGCTGATGCCAACAAGGAAACACTTCTCAAGAAGACAGTTGAGGAAGAGACTGCGAGTCGAGTGAATGAAGGTGAATTGAGAAGCACGAAAGCTTAAGGGAAGATCCAACTAACAAAGCCGAGCAGAAAGCAACACACCTACAAATTCTCCCATTTCTACCACCCAATGTACTGCCGTCAACGCTGTTCCCACGAGCCTTATCCCAGGAGGTGCGTCGCCCGATAATCTTGCCTCACAAACACTCAACGGCAACGCCGCGCCCTTTCGTACCTATCACCAACTTGAAGAAGAGTGTAGAATACTCCGCAAGCAGCTAGAAACCGAGAGAGAAATCTCACGCAAAGCGATGCTGGAGTTAACAAACACGCGAAAAGAAATGTCCAACCTAAAAGCTTTACACGAGACCGAAGTCAGAAACCTCAAAGAGTCAGCACAGAAACAGACAAACGACCTGAAATCCCAGCACGCCTCCAAACTCCAAGACCTCGCGACCGACAGAGAGCTCATACAGCCGCTCCTCGACATCGGCGTCGCGATCCGGCTTCGCTTTCTCGAACGGACGCGCGAAACGATCTGGAACATCCCCTGGCACAAGATAAATCGCACTCTTATCAACAGGGGAAACATCGCTGCGCATGCAGTGGATGCGACCGCGGACATGGCGCTCTATCACGGTGGTTTTCTCGCCGGGAACGATGGGCTGAAAGCGGACTTTGAAGCCTTTTACGTTAATGCATGGTACGATGCTGAAGATTGGAGGGCATGGCCGGACGCTATACGGAAGACGTGCGGCTGTATCCGCACACTCGACGTTATGGCGAAGCTGGGGGCAAAGCTGGGGTTTGGTACCGGGTCAGAATTTACATGGCTGCAACACGAAAAAATCGCGAAGAAGATCTACGCGGCGTATTTCGACGCTTCTGGCTTCGAAGATAATCCGAACGTGTCGGGTTGGTTGAAGGAGTTGGAGTTCTTGACAGAGGCGATTATTGCGTCGGATAGGAGGAACGTGAATAGCTTTTCCAGCCGGCTTGACACTTATAAACGGTATAGCAACTCGGCTGAAGTTGTTCAGCAAGCGAAGGGGAGAGGGGAAGAGGTGCAGCTTGAAGGCGAAACCGAACTTGCGGCCAAAAAGGTCCCAGACCCAGAACAGGAGACTGCCCCATCAGAGGAGCAGAGCGACCCTGCACCTGACGAAGAGAAAGAGATACAATTTGATGGTGGGAGCACGGGAGAGTATGGCTGGAAGACAGATGATCGGGAATCACCGGATTGGTCGGAATGGTGAAGTAAAGCAGCCCGATCCATTACAAATACTCCTTGAACTTGCGAGCTAATAGAGTTGAAGAAAACCTGCAAAATTAGTTTAGACAAGTCTGGCTCTGGATTATATCGATATAAAACGGGGATTCTACGCTCTATTTCCTTCTCATGGTCTGGTTACACAAACCTAGGTAAATTTGACAATCAAAACAAATTGGTTCAGGAAGTCTTCCTGCATGGTGAAGCGATATTAACAAAATGCACAACTTCCTCGGCTGCGTCAATTGGCCACAACGACTGCGCTTTGGCCGAAGAGTCCTTCGACCGCAACCTTGGCCAGGAAGCTCGCTACACTAGCAATACTCAAGCTGTCGGCCACGCTCAGCCCACCACCCTTACTGCCCAGCGTTCTCACGTTCGTCTTCGCGTCTGTCGGCTTCTGATCGTCGAGTTGCAGCCTTACGGCCCTCACAAGAGTCCAATGCATCTTCGTCAGCCAAATCTCCTTGTCTACGAGGCCGTGATCCTCGAGCGCGTACTTGACGTTGGTCCAGCTCAAGAATGCCTTGCTCAGCCACGGTAGGCTACCCCATGAATCCCCAACACCAGCTGTCGACATCACTACAACGCGATAAACGCCGGCTTGCTCCAGAACCTCACAAACATTGACACACGAGTCGGCCAGGAAGCGAGGTGAGACCTGAGCCGCGGAAAGGCTGTCGGACTTGCGGATTGTGTTCAATGTGATGATCGCTGCAGAAGGTGTCAGAGGCGCCGCGAGGAGAGCGCTGCGTATGTCGGATTTCGATAGTGGCGAGCCAGTGACGCACGATGGTGAGGCCAGAACGAGGGGTGAGGCTGCCAGAGGTACGCACGAGGGCTACCGCTGTGTAACCCTGAGAGAGTAGTTCAGATACAACGTGCTGACCAGTCCGTCCACTGGCACCAAGGAGGAAATGCATGGATTTCGACGATGAGAGGTGCCGTCAAGTACTCGTCTGCTTGATCTAGGGAGACGAAGAGGCTTCGTTACAAAAGGATGATGGGGTTGCGGATTCATTGATGAAGTTGACCAGTTCCCCAGGACAGACAACCATGGTTGGTGAGGGGGGCCGGTTCGAAGACAGAGTCAACCGCTAATTGGTTTGTTCGGTCTCCATACTGTAATTGGAAGCCGCCTCTGGGCCGTGTTCAATAGTGCTGCCGGCCTTCTCCCGCTACTTGCATCCATTGATTGTGAAAAGACAAGAATTAGGTGCGTGGCTAGGAAAGATTATGCCACTTGCCATAAATATCAGCGCAATGTGGGGCGCTCCCCTCGACCACTACTAGTCCCACTGCACGTTATATAAGTCCTGACTCTTTCACCCACGTTGTTGGCTATGCCCTGCAATCGGTCGTTCTCACTCCGCAGCGCGGCATAAAGATCTGGTGAGGAGTCTAGTGCCCCCAAGAGAACGATTTTCAGTATTAGATGGAAGAGGCGCAAGAAAGACACTGAAATAGGCTCAGAACCAGGAGATCCGAACTCCGTCCGAACGAGTTCAAAATCAAGGAGCCACGATTCTAAGGAGTCCAGCAGAGCTGCTTTCTCGGAAAGTAGTCGAAGAGCGATTCCTACTGATTCGACTTGCGACACTTTGCCGAGGAATTCAAGCGTCGACGCAGCGATCCTTGTAAGCTCTGTCCGCATGTCGGGTGCAATTGTGCGATGATCGCGAGATTCAACAAGCTGTTGATGAGGCGAAATCAAACACGCAGACGACGTCGTCCCGCTTACGTCTGCTGTTGCTGGAGGTTCCGCAAATTTACATGGTGCAGCAAACAGCTTAATGATGAAAACATCCAGGAAGGGTACTCGGTCATGGTGTGCTGGCACCAATTTGTTCGCGGCTACAAGACCTGGCCTTGCCCGGTACTCATGCATGATCCTGAGTCCTCGAATGATATGCTGGGCCATAGCAGCGTAATTCTTCTGCACTTGCTCAATGCTGATGAAGATCTGACAGCAAAGTAATGCCGACTTCAACTCGTTGGAGCCCGGAGATGACAAGTTAGATGCAAGGCCCCCCAAAGCCATACTGTATTGCTGGATTCCATAGTGATAGCTCGTGCTCTGCTGTACGATAGACGCTGGACCGTCTCCGGACGTCTCGAGATCTTCCCGAAGAGCTCTGAGAGATGAGACTGCGTGTCGTATAGGCGGATCCGTCAAGCTAGCTTGGAGGACTTGTCTGGCTTCTTCGTCACAACCCAGCTTCACGTCGAACATGGTTTTGGTTGAGAAGTAACGATTGAGAAGGACGATGTCCTGAGGGGCGATCTTGATGAAGGTGGGCCAGATGGGTCGTAAACCAACGTCTGACTTGGTGCTGCCAGTGCGAGCGCTGTTGATGGGTTGATTGGTAAAAAATTTAAAGGGGGATTCGTAGCCGTCGCAAGTACGACCAGTGTTGACACATTTCTGGCAAAACGGCTTCTTCTCGTCGCATTTGACTTTCCTAATTCTATATTGCTAATTGAGCACAATCCTGCTGCAGAGCTGACCTCTGGTCTAAAATCACAGTCTTGGGGTGTAGACCGGTGATGGGATCTGTCTGCTATGGCTGACTGACCTGCAGGTTGTACAACCAGTTTTCACCTTGGTTCTACATCTATTATTCCGTATGCGGGCGACAGCGCTCCCAGCCATCCTTCGGCGAGGGGCATTCAAGCTTGTCACGCAACACCCTTCAGGTGAGAGGAACAGAAGAATCGTATCTAGCAAGAAATCCGAACAGACGAATCAAATGATGCAGAATGATTGATTCATCACCGAGAGTATGAGCAAGGCGAGTTGGACTCGCATTAATAGTAGGCTTAAACAGCACGCTAAGGGGCCCCTCCCCCTATTAAATACTGTGGTACCTACTTGTATGCCGGTTTACTCCGAAGGCCCGAGCCCGAGCCCAAGGAGCAGGGTGGGCGCTAGCTCGATTGGGTAGCGAAAGCGAACCCACCAACCATACAACGCCGGGTGGGGCTGCGTTCCGAGTTCTAATTGTCTCGATAGAAGGAAGTGAAGGCATCCAGGCTCTGTACATACGTAGATACTACTACAGCACCTTAGCTCCTGCTCTCGGTGAGATGTCTTTGGCTTATATATATACAAGTGGTTGACCCGATCTCTCTCTCTCGAAATGAATACCTACCTGCTCATACAAAAATAATGTCGAGGCTCACAAATAGCCCCGGATTCGCGTCGAAACTACTGCACAGCTCGAAAATGCCAGCTTTTACTCTGTATGGCTCTCGCGGTTCGACTAACACTGACCGTGTCCGCCTGACTCTTGCTGAAGGTGGCTTTACGGATTACGAACTCGTGCTTCTTAACCTTCAAAAAGGGGAGCAAAAGGTGGGTGACCCATTTCTCTTGGAAGACGATGCTAACGCCGTTGTACCCAGTCCAAAGAACACCAGAAACGTCACCCGTGGGGTAAAGTACCCGTGATAACTTCCGCCGACGGGTTCACTCTCTACGAGAGTCGCGCCATCTGCAAATACCTCGCAACCAAGTACTCCTTTCCCCTTCTACCGCGCGCCTCCAACGCCGAAGCCACATCGCTGTTCGACCAGGCACAGTGCGTAGAAACGCTCTACTTCGCCGAGCCAGCAGGCAGAATCGCATTCGAGAAATTTGCCAAAAGATTCATGGGACTGCCTCCCGATGAAGCCGTTGTCTCAGATGCGCTGCGGTCGGTCGAGACGTTTTTCGATGTTGCGGAACGTCATTTGCACCAGAAAAGCTACATGGCGGGGAATGACTTCACGCTTGTGGATATCTACTACATTCCGCTGATCCAGAGACTTTTCGCGTGCGGGTACGGAGATGTCATCGTCAGTCGCAAGGCTGTGAGTGCTTGGTGGGATCGCTGCGTGAATCGGCCAGCCATACAAAGGATGTTGGCCGCTGACAAGGAGGCTGCGGTTGCTGCTGGTAGATAGGATGAAAAGCTTGTGTAATAGTTATTCTACTATAATTCGAAGAGGAACAGTCGTTTTTAAGAGCAAAACAAATTGCTTTTCCGGCAGTAGATATCACTGCACCGTCTCGCGGAACAAGACACTCACCCTGGTACCTGAAATATCTGCGTTTAGCTAGATAGGCGGCTATATGTAGTTAATGCCGCTTATATTATACGTTACAACGATTTCTATTAGAACTCACCAAGATTACAAAAGCGTAACATAAAAACCAGTGCTGAGTTGATCTTAACAACTTAAAAAAGTATTGTGTTATAGGGCGAAGGTTTCGGGGTGGGGGTTTGGCGGCGCCCGTTCAGGCAAGGCGCCTCGCTTCATCCAGGCTGCTTTTCAACGTCATCTATAAGAATCCCTTCTCTTTGCCCTTTCTCACCTGCCAACCATCTATTACATCCAGTCGCCATTCGATTTTGAACCCTGATATGATATACAACTTCTCGTTGACGATATACGGCCCAGAGATTAAAGGACTGACCGGATATCAGCGCGATTTTCTGTTACGTCCGAGCAGGAAAAGCTTTGATATATCCCGTGGACGGCACTGTTGACAATGGGCCATGGCAACAGCACTTGATAGGGGTTCGGCATTGTAAAGCCCACCTGGGACAAACGTCAATCTGAGCTACGGAGTGCGCTACAGTAGCCGCTTTGACCAAGACCAAGGGTGATCTCTCCGGCTTCAAAGCCACCAGCCTCCAGATACTACCTAAGCTATCTTATAAGAATTTACACCCTTCAGAGTCTGATATACCACGACCTATGTTTTGCGATATGTGCATACCATCACTGGTTGGCAGAAAATATATACAATAATCGCGTCAACCACGCCCCGAAATGCTGGCCAGAAGATCAACTCTACTACAGTTCTATTTCCACAGCAGCGAGCTGTGAAGCTCATAACTTCTTGCCAGCATGTCGACGACAATCGCCAAGCGCAAGCGTGCGAGAAAGGCATGCACCCCTTGCCATCAGCGCAAGCGAAAATGCGACACCGTGTATCCTTGTGGCATGTGCACCACCTACGAATACAATTGCACGTACACCGACGACAACACCACCGGTACTATGAGCGGCGGCGTACCTATTCCGCCTCCAGCCAAGCATGTCAGCCTTGACGGTGAGAGTCGTCTGACGAGTCGGGCTGCCACAGACCGCAGTCCGAGCAGCCGGTCTCATATGGAGCGAGACCGTCGTGACCGGCGCGTCCCCGGGCATCTTCGACGAGCAGAAGTTCAGATACTCCGGGGCATCAGCGGCCATGACATTCCCGCACATCTTGGGTGTGGCTCTCGGTTCTGACAGCCCTCCAAAGATGCGGTCGTTCGCTTATAACTTTGGCATTCGCCCCGAGGAGACATCCAATACTCACTGCTTTCTGGGAAATCTCATCTCGGAGGAAGACCTTGGCTTTTTCTCGGGTGCGTTCTTCTCGGTATTAGGCCCCATCGGCGACGTGATAGACCCAAAAATCTACGCCCAGCGATGTCGGGATTATTACCATAGTTCGGGCAGCAACGCGTTCGCCTTTGCCGCCGTGGCCGCCGGTGTCGCTGCTCTCGGATCGTTCCTATCTCCCAACAGACACCCCCGGGAGTCTGACCTGGTGCAGTACGCCAAAGCCATCCTAGATGATCCGGCCTCCATGCGTTTGCCTGGCATCGACCACATCGCCGCATGGGCCGTGCGAGTGCTTTACCTACGGTCAACGACCCAGCCCAGCAATGCTTGGATCGCTTCGTGCACGCAAATGCACCTCTGTGAAGCGATAGGGCTACATGAGGAAGAGAACATCAAAAAGATAGCGTCCGTCGCTGGCGCCGCTGTTGTTGGGCATAATGCGGACCGGTTGAGGAGAATTTTCTGGATCTCGTGGGCCGGGCATAACATGCTGTCCTATGAGTACGATCGTTCGCCTGTAGGGTTTCGGTCCGTGACTTGCCAGCCTATCATCTCGATACCAGGGTCCGTTGCTGATCAGTTCGTACAACTGATCCAGATAATTCCATCACCCAATTCTCCGTTCCAGCTCACATTGCAGCCTCCAACCCCGAGTGAGGAGTTATTTCAGCGTCTCAAGGCGCTGGATGAGCTCCAATTTACCCATCCGTTCCTAGTGGTGACTAAGGCGGACATTGCATTTTGCTTCTATCGACGCCTTTACCAGCTCAAGATCCGCATACCGGACGATATCATTAAGCTTGTCATTGATAGCGGCAACGCCGCAGTGGAGGCGGCCGTGCAGCAAGCTGGCCAGGGTCCTCTATTCTGGAACGTCATCGGCAGCGTCTTCCAATATACCTGCATCCTATTAGCCATTGACACGCCGGCGGCCTCCGCCCACATTGGTACCGCATTCAAGGGCTTAGAGAACCTTGTCAAGGCTGCCGATACAGGACTGACTCGTGAGGCGTTGTCGATGGCCCGGCACCTACTCAGCCTTAATATGGCAAAGAAGCGAAAAGAACTTGCTCAGCTGGAAGCTGTCGAGGTAGGCTATGAACTCTTTCAGGCACCGCCGGTATCCGAGGCCAACGCCGTGGTGCCAGACATGGGCTGGGAGATGGACTGGGATCAATTCTTCATCGAGCCATATTTATCCATGCTCGGCCCTGACATCCAGTTATAGTAACGCGTGTCTGGATATCGGTTCTCCCCAGCCAACAGTGATTCAATAAGCGAATTATCAAACTATGGTGTCGGATTATGCCCGGTCAGGAGGAAGCGGGTGATTCACAGATCAATACCCCCTGAGCCCCTTTAAATTAAGCGAGAGTCAGTTCAACATGTCTGGACGATACTCTTTACGGCGGACTCCCAAGTAATATATCCTCTACATCGCAGCAAATTGTGTTTACACATGATTCACTTACTTGTACATTCTACAGAAAGACCGACCACCTTGGCTTCATGCAGACGCCTGGTACACGTTGCCCATACCGTCGCAAGTGCCAAGTCCCAATTTCCCGATATTCTATGATGGTTCAATGAAGTTCAGCTTTGTACATATATAAAATTGGGAAAGCAATCTTACTGCAATTGATTTATTTCCTGTACCATGTTCTTGGACGCCCCGGAGGGTAATCAACGAGAGTCTTGGATAGAGGGCGTGTAGACCTATGACGCCTCGCCGCGAGGCGCAAGGGAGTATTTGTTAATTTGTGCTCCTTGTCGGGAATCTAGAGGTTAAAGACATATTCGGAGCTCGTCAGTCCGTAGGTGAATTATTAATGCCATGCGTTGTGCGGCTTTATGTGCGGCTATTGCGGACTTCGTCCCCTACCGCCGCACCAGCCTATCAGGCAGTGTTAGCAAACCCCTGAGTGCGGCTGCTGCGGCGGAGAAGTGCTGGTTTATCAGCTTCTCACCATCGCTTTCTTTAGTTTGGCTGGCTTCACTCCTTCGCTCCCGGTGCTATTATCTCCGGGCGAATCAAGTTTGAAGTTCTGACCTAATTAGGTCGGATATACTCTAGAATGTGGAGATCTTTTGCCCGAGATTTTCGAATTCGACCAGATATGACAAAGCTAAGATGGAGAAAACCTCAGAGAACTACAGCACTCGAGACTGGGTCTGAAACGTATAAATAGATGGGCATTCCCTGCTCCAGAGAGGGATAGCCAGACACCCACCACTTTCTCACAAGCTCAAACACCTCAAACGCCTCGGTTGACCATATCTGATAGCAGCGATTCATAAATTTCCAACAATCAACCCAACCATAATGCCCAAGTACGCCGAAAACCAGTCCGTCGACTTCAAAAACACCATCGAAAGAGTCGCCATTGTCGGCGTAAGTAAACCCCTCAACAACACCGCGTCTATAACAAAACTAACAAACACCCTTAGGCAGGAGGTACCATTGGCTCGCATATTGCCAACGCCCTTCTACAGACCAAAAGACACACAGTCACAGCCCTTTCCCGCAAAGACAGCGGCAATAGACTCCCCGACGGCATCCTAGTCGCCCCAGTCAACTACGACGACGAGGCCAGCATTATCGCCGCCCTCACGGGCCAGCAATTCCTCATCATAACCATGGCCCCCACCGCGCCCCAGGGCACGCACAGCACGCTCGTCCAGGCGGCCACCAAGGCCGGTATCCCCTACATCATGCCCAACGGGTACGGCGTCGACATCGACAACAGGCGCCGACACGCTGCTGGGGCCCGTAGCCAAGGCCCACAGGGACGAGATCGAGAGCCTCGGCATGCAGTGGATCACCGTGTGCTGCGGGTTCTGGTACGACTACAGCCTAGCGGGCGGTGCCGCGGCGCCTGACACTCTACGACGACGGCAATACCGAGACCTCGACGTCGACGTTAGCACAGGTTGGGCGCGCCGTGGCGAGGGTCAACTAGCGCTGCGGATACCTTGAATCTGCCCTTGGCGATCCCCTTACTTTATTGTTGGTAAGTTCCATCAATGGCTATTTCACCTACTGAGATGCTGGGGTAATAGGATCTGCGTTAATGGATACTAGTCGAGAGATGTTGCTGTATGCCAATCAAAGGTATAAAGAGGCAAACACAAGAAGTAATTATACACATCGAGACCTTATATCTTGAACGAACTCATCGGCCTGATAGCCACACCAGCTTTCTCATACGCAGAATCGATGGCCTTCATCTGATTGATCGAATAATCCCCATCAATCCAGACCCCCGAGCCATCTCGCCCTTTGATCCTGTTGACAAACTGCTCCAGCATATGCCGATATGTGCTCCAATACGGCTCTCCTTCCTTCCCGCTCTCGGTCCCCTTCCCGTCCCAGACATACGCCTTCTTGGTTTCTTTCTCCGTCCAGCGCCTCAACACCTGTCCATCAGAAGCACGTTTCCGAACATTTACATCCACAATCCCAATACTATGATGATACATGGCCCCCGGAAAGCCCCAAATCGTCACCGTCCGCGCGCGAGTCTGAATCTCTCCTTCCGCCGCACCCTCCACCTCTACTTGCATCTCCCTCTGCTGCACCACGACCCTCGGGATCGAGACACCCGGCAATCCCCAAAAACTCGTCTTCTTGATATCTGCATCAATAAACCCCACCCCTCCATTCGGAAACCTAAACCCCGCCTTAAACCCCTCATCCACATCCCCCCACTTCGATGGCCTCACCGCCGTACTCTCCACCCGCACCGGCTCCGCCGCAAAAACATCGCGCAAGCACGAGATCGCATACGCACCGATATCCATCAACGCGCCGCCCGCAAGATCATACCGCCACCTGATATCGCCTTCCGGAAAGAGGCCCGACGGCGCATTAAAGACGACCTCGACTTTCTCTACGTGGGGCCCGGAGACCAGGGAGAGGAATTTGGACCACGCGGGGTGGAAGCGCGGGTGGATGGCTTCGAGGAGGACGGGCCGGGGCGTGGGCAGCGAGGCGTGGTACTTGAACAGGGTTTCGGCTTCCAGGGCATTACACACGCATGGCTTTTCCAGCAGGACGTGTTTGCCGGCCTTGATGGCGCGCATGCTCCATTCGTAGTGCTCGCTGTTGGGCAGCGGGTTGTAGACGGCGTCGATGGCGGGGTCGTCGAGCATCTCTACCGTAGATGGGAGTAGTCTGAGACCAGTGTTCCTTTTAAGAGAACAGATTACGGCACTTACCTTGGTATGATCCATACGCGATGGGGATGTTGAGTTTCCGCGCATATGCTTCAGCTCGCGTCTTGTCGCGACTGGCGACAGCTGCGATGATCACGCCTGGATGCGATTTCGCGGGTGTAATCAACGCACGGGGTCTACAGTAAATACTTTTCTTTAACGCGCGCTCATAAATAGATGCTACAGTGCATCGATCGATATGCTTTAAGGTTGCTTACGCTATCCATCCTGTTCCGAGGATACCTATCTTGATTGCCTCGCGGGACTTGGGGGGTTCGGGTGGGTGGTCAACAGTCCAACAACGGACCAACAGGCTTAGCAATGCGCCCATGCTGTGCTGTGCTGTGCTGTGCTGTGTTGTTTGTAGAGTTACAGTATGGCAAAACGTGGTGTGGTGTGGTGGATTACACGTGAACAATGGGGGTTTTGTGTTTAAGCAGAAGGATAGGGGTGATGGTAATGTTCTGCTTTGGTTGTGAGTGTGAGGAAGATTAATACTCGTCGTCTCAGAAGTGAGAGCTGCTTCCGCATTAGAACTAGGGGAAGCGCATTGCGGCGGTGCATTACTATAAATAGTCTCGTCTCCTCTCATCGCAACAAACCCAAAGCCCTCTATTCCACGAGAACCTGTCTCCAAGCAAAGAACAATCGTTTAATATCATCTTATTGATTCATTCTCATCTCAAAAGCCTTCGCTTCCTCTCTAAAAAAAAATGCTGCGGATAAAGGCATCACGTGGTCAGTCACGAGCTAAGCCTAACAAGTGATCACGCGGATACTATACTATACCCTACCCCTTTCCCCAAACGCAGGAACGCATCACGAGGACCAATCCCGGAACTGACAACCGCTCGTGAGCCCCAACATCCACAAGCAAGAACCCCAGGACTGATCACCTGCATTAGCGTGCTGATGAGGCGGAACGCGTCCAGCTGCTCTACATCGCAAAGTGAGTCTCACACCTCGCGCTTCCAAACGAAAGCGGCGGTGCCGCTGCACCTGCCTACGGTACCTGATGATGGCCTTATAGAACCCGTCCCTGTCTCTGTGAAAAACTTATCATGGGAGCGACTGTTCCTGGATCATGTATCTTGAAAGGCGAGGAGGAGCTGGGCAAATGACTGTGAGGGTTTCCATGTCATGGCCGCCTGGCCTCAGCAGACGCGTCGGTACATGATCAGCTATCCATGTATTACATACCCTTCTCCTTGATCTGATACTTAAAAGACCAATGACCACCTGCAATGCATGGCTCGCTCGAACTTCTCCAATACTGCCAATACACGTATCAATCATATCGAGATTTTGAATTTCGAATTCCCAAACTCCCTTGCTTGCGCTTTTTCTTCCTGCCGAATAAGCTGGCAAAGATGCATGGTCCGCATCACTACTCCTTCTCCCCAGATGCCTTTTCCCTACGCGCTCAGTACCAGCTAGGTACATTCTCCTCGTCCAAGAAACACCAGCATCAGCATCAGCATCAACGGCCCTACCACTCAGGCCGAAAGCACCACCACAACCACCACCACCATCGCGAG
>QGML01000514.1:0-16526 GCA_007825375.1 Lachnellula willkommii | reverse complement strand
TATAGAGTAGTTATACCGGTTTACTGAGTAAGTGATACTTTTAACAGGAGTTTCGGGTCATCCCGGATTTGGATTTTTCAGCGAGGAAAAGGTTGCTTGATGTGGGGGAGTCTGAATCCACAATTTGACCCCGCGTTTAGCGACCCATGTGCTATAATTACAGTGGACCTATAGGGGAGCGAGCCACTCAGTGGATCCCCTATATATCCAGGACCTCCCGGACTCTCCGTACAAGACTACAAAGCCACAGAAATGGCCACAACATTGTTAAAAGGAACCGCATATATCACCGGCGGCGCTTCTGGTACGTCACGCCTCTATCATTCTGCCTAGCTGTAGACAGACACTCACACGCCACCAGGAATCGGCAGAGCAACAGCGTTCGGCTTGGCGCGACATGGCATCCAACGTCTTGCGCTCACAGACATCAGCCAGGAGAGCCTATCCGCGACATCTTCAGCGCTGAAATCCCAGCATCCAGACGTAGAAATTGAGGCAATTCAGCTCGATGTTCGCGATGTGAAAGCCGTGGATGATAGTATGGTGCAAGCGGTGAAGCGGTTTGGGCGGATCGATGTTGCGGTGAACGTTGCTGGGATTGTGGGGGCCGGGAAGACGACTGATGCGTCTGAGGAGGCGGATTGGGCGGGTGTGTTGGATGTTAATCTGAATGGGGTTTGGAGGAGTCAGAGGGCGCAGGTGAGGGCGATGATGAAGCAAGAGTGAGTGGTGGATTAATTTCCATCGCACGAGTTGAGTTTGAAGGGGGAAGGCGTTTTAAACGCGAAGATGTGGTTGTGAAGGTGCTAATCTTGTACAATGGTAGGAATTTGGGGATTCGCGAAGGGCGGGGGAGCATCATCAATGTAGCTTCCATGTACGGCTTGATCGCATCGCCGGCTTATATCCCAGCAACTCCATACACATCTTCCAAGCACGGTGAGTTGTCTCTCCCGAACCAACATTCATCCCATAATCTAACACTACTCAGGAGTCATTGGCCTCACTCGAAGTGTAAGTACCGTCCAGAATCTTTCTCAGATCCGCACCTGCAAATCGTGATATTGGCACTTATTTAATCACTCTTGACGCTTTTTAGGATGCGATAACATATGCTCCGCACGGCATCAGGATCAATGCCATCTGCCCAGGCTACGTCAGGACACCGCTTCTTCATGCAGCGGTGATAGCTGGATCGATGGACCCCGAGATCGCGAAGACGCCTATGGGCCGTTTAGCTGAGGTGGAGGAAATCGCTGATACGATTGCGTTTATGGCGAGCCCGATGGCAAGTTTTATGGCGGGGAGTGCTCTGTTGGTTGATGGGGGATATTCTGCGAATTAGTGATGGAACTTCGATGCCCAAAACTAATTGCTTGAATGAAAGGAATATATAACAATTAGCACAAGGGAGTGTTTGATTTCAACGAGACTTCAGGAGGAGTCATCCGGGTTACATCTCAAAAGTTAAGTCTTGGATTGAGAAGAAGAAAATTCCCTGTTTCAAGCTCTAGATTTCAGCCCGAAAACAGCACGCAAGATCAGAGCTTGGCCCTCTCTTCCTTCGTCGTATCCTCTACTTTCTTTCCGGTAAAGGTAATATCCCCATTGTCTTTCAGCGTTTCACTTCTACCCATCAGCCTCCCCTCCCACCCGTAGTAGCGGGTCCATCATCCCTTTCTCTAATATAATACCCCCAATCGACCGTCGGATCCAGCTCTGACTATCCATTCCCCAACCATGCAAACCTATTCTCTTTACTGCTAGCATACACCCCCGACCAATCAAGTTCCGGTTCGAAGCTCCAAGTGTAGTTATGAGAAGAAACATCGCACGCACACCTAGAGCCAGTCACGTCAGCTGGTTATAAGTATTCCCCAAAGGTTTCACTTACCCTGGGTACCGATCTATTTTCGAACCACGTTCCGGAACTTCTGGATTCGTTTTAAATACAGTGAGAGAGTAGGTTTTAAAATGTCCCTGTAGCTTATAAGCCATCAATAGACCGGAAGCTCTAGCTCTACGCAAATTATCTCCACGTGTCTTGCGGCATGTATGAGGTCTGCTAGACGTCTTGGCGAGGGGTTTGGTGGGATGATGAAGTCTGGCATTTACTTGCCGTTGTGGAGATCAAACTTATTTGCAAATAACATCTCTCCTCGTCGTACAAAAGTGGTTCCACACGGCATGATATACGGGAGGACAAATTCCACTTGGCCAGAAAGATAAGGAGGTACTTGGTAGTGAACCAAGCATTTAGGCAGAGTAGTGTACAAAGACAGGAAAGGTACAGCGAGCTTTTGCTCTAGGCCTGGAAAATACGTTTCCTTGGACTGGGATGTGAACATGCAACGTCACGGTGGCACCCCAAAAACTTGTATGGAGCATCTGGGAAGTACAAGTGCGAGCTCTTCGGACGTGAATAAGTCCGCAAGAAGCGGAGTTAAGGTTATAAGAGCTACAGTAAACTACCCGTGGGCCTTGTTCAGTTGTTGGATCTGTCAACTTCAAAATTAGGGAATGAAGTTCAGCGTTTAAATCAACCTACGACCTGATCATCCCAAGGAGTCTGTGGGATGGATTATGGATGGGGATACGTATAACACTCGACAAACGATACCCCATACTCCCATGCAACGCGTGCAGCACCCCAAGCGTAGCCAGCTAGGCGAGGTAATTGACGGGAAGCGCGCGGACATGATATCAGGCTGTGCCACTGGACACTGACTAACTGAGGGTCGCAAAAATGATCTATGATGAGACCAGAGGGTGAACTTGAGAAACTTGAAAAAGGAAGCACCTCGTGGGTCTTGCGAGTAGTCAACAGAAGGCACGGTACATACCATGCATTCCTTCCCCCTCGCAGCAGCTTCACGCGAAGTTACGCGTTTCTAAAGAAATAGGATGCCTGGTATTCCTAGCTTTAGCGGGAGAGCTTCTCTAGATCTACTATACGCGCATCCCGAACCCCTTCGTAGGAGAAATACGACTTGTCAATCCTCCCGGAAACTCGAAATTTTTGGTATCCAGTTTCTCCAATGAGCGAAGGTACAGCTTAAGTGAAGCTACGCGTTCCAAATTTGCAATTCTCAAGATCCATAACTTCTGGTGATACTGCGAGTTTTGAACATACTTGAAAGGGAATCTAAATCTGTGACATACTGCCTAGAAACAGGAAGCAAACTTTTCGTTAACTCCTCACTGGCGAAATCAGTAGCTATTACAAAAGAGCGAAAGAAACACAATCAATGAACCAAGCGCCATCACTCCGTTTCCTCTCCCCAACGCCACCGCGATATGTGCGGTCCGGAACTTTCCAACAGGTCCATACTCTGCACCGTGACGTTAATTTCTCTTTTGTTCAGTTATCTCCACCGTGAGACACCACTTCGATATTGATACCAAAAACAGGCTATGGAAGCGGTAATTAGCAATTGACCTCTTCCCAAAGAGTATTCGCTGGTGTATTTATTATCTTACCTCGTGCACAAAAGCACCATAGTATCCCGGATGATAATGAGGTCTAGGACCAGGAGGACCATTGCAAGTCGCGCCTGCCTTCAACGCAGCTGCATGGAACTGACGGACTTGCTCAGCACTCGTGGCTGAGAATGCGATATGCTGTTTCTTGAAAATGGCTTCCTGTGTCTCGGTGTCGCCGTCGTGGCAATTGATCCAGAAATAGGGGGCCTTTTCGCCTAGTGCGACGGTGTTCGGGAGGGGGCGCTTAATTTCTTTGAAGCCGAGGGGCTGGAGGGAGGTGGTGAGGAATTTGATGATGTCTTCTAGCTTGGCTTGGGGGACGGTGAGGGTCATGTGATCGAGAGGCATGTTGGCTGATGAATGCGAGTAAAGGTTGGCGTTGATTGGAGTTGACTGCGTTGGATTTTTAATAAGATTAATGGATTGGAAGAGTTCTATGGTTTGGTCTGGCTGGTGGGAAACTTATTGGGATTTATATTGGCGGAGTCGCGTCTCTGTCGGACTCTCCGCGGATGAAAAAGGGGAAAAAGGGTCCTAATAGACAAGCGAGTTTTGGTGCTTTATTAGGCCACTTTTTCCATCCGCGGAGAGGTCGGCAAGTCTTGGAGGTCGGACTACTCGTCGGACTACGCATTCTGTTGTGGTCCGAACCCTGTAAAGCGGCTGGATACATAGGGTTAGCTGCCTACCTAGTTACGAGGCCTCTTGGCATGCAGTAAGAACAGTAAGCAATGCAAAAGTAACGCGAAATAGACGGGTAGTCCAGTGATATGCAAAGAGAAGTGAGTCCGAGTCACAGAAAATCATGCAGGGTGCCGAAATGTTATAGGAAGAAACATGTCTCGACGCCGTCTTCCCCAGTCAAATCCCACTTGATTATATTAACCAAAGCAATTTGATTTTCGCAAGCAAGTAGTATTTTTCCATTCGAGTAGGAATTGGACGTGAAGGGCGAGCTAGCTCAAGTCGATGTTGGACTTGAGGATTCGGAAGAGTTGCTTAGTATTTTGGAGGTTTTGGGTAAGCGAGAGCAAGAGGTTTGCCTTTCAGACGGTTTCGGAAAACTTGGTATAACTAGGCTCTCGAAATCTGGATTCGCACCATTTATTAGATTGCCTCAGGGTCTATAAAATCGCTGTGGTTTCGAATATTGCCATACAAGGAGCGGGGCTGTCTGTTTGGTTCAATATCGTCGAGCGTATGTGTGACACCGAGATACCAAGCAGTGGGAGAAGAGTCTCCATATGATCGTTAAGTCTTCATTACTGCTAGCGCAGCTGCCCTCACTCAAAATTACCCAGGTGCCGTATTTGAAAACCGAACCAAACATAATTTAAAGAACCATGTAGTGACCACAGAGCAGCGAAACAACCTTCCTATCCTTCCTGGATGGATAGGAGAGTGGAAAGCTCTCTATATCCTTCCATCCAATTAATATATCTTTATCTCTCCTTCTAATCCTTCTAGACTCTATTTATAGTGGAGAGCTTGCTAGCATTCATAGAAACTAGCAGAGGGTTAGCTCTCCAGCTCTCTAATAGGTTGGATATAGGGATATTGCAGTTAGCATAGCAGGGATAAAGCATGAAAAGCGCACAAATTGTTACCTTTTTAACTTAAATTGAGATTATTATCTATATTTTCGTCTTTCTCTCTATAATTACCTCGTATCTATCCCTCCAATTAAACTCTCCTATCTAGCTGTTTTTCACTTATTTGGAAGCCTTCCAGCCCCACTTTTAGAGCCTTCCAGCGAGTATATCTTCAACTTTCCACTCCTTCCATCTAATAGAATAAGGCTAACCGTCCACTCCAGAGGTCAATTTTGTGGAAGGATAGGAGGGTTAAAACGCTGCCACAGAGGAGAGCCATGTGTCCACCTAAGATATTCGTCAGGCAACACCTGTTAGGTATTAACGGGGCACTGACCTGCGCTTGCTCTGACGACAACGATATTTTTCATCGCTTGATTCAACTCGCCTCGTGTGAGAATTCGCAAGGCGTTTTCCACAACGTAATCATACGCAGCCTTAGCATCGCTAAGGATATCTTCTCCGGTGACTTGGGGTAATTTTCGATAATCAGGGCTGATTAGAGGCCAGCCGCGTAAAAGACATGACTGGACGATGTGTGGAGGTAAATTTTCTCGGTCAAAGCCTACGTATTCGCCTCTGTGGAAGAACAAAACTATTGGCTGACGTTCATCCCATACTTTGGTCTGTGACCATGATTCTCGAGTTTATATATCGAGCTTCAGGTTGAGGTTGTCCGTTGACTCAAATACGAAGGTATCTCTGGAAGCCATACTCGATAGAACTTCTGTGAGCACTACAGTTCGACGGAGATGGAAGCAGAAGCAGAAGCAGAAATAAACATGTAGATGACAAAATGGAATACGCAATGAGACAGTCACATGATACCTCTGAGGTATGGAGAGTAATCCAGACCTGCCAACATATATGCACATACTGCCTTTGCTTTCGGGATGATTACAAAACCTGCACCAGACACTAATCTTGTAAGCCAGAAAGTCTTCGTAGAGAACAAGTATATGATCCAGTGTCACGTGTCCAGATGTACCTGGGCTTTAAGATTTCATGGACATTCCGAAGCGGCTGGTCCACTTGGATAGCATCAAGACGCCCAGAGGCTTCCGAGCATTCTGTCTGTCGATAAGCATATCTGCAAGTCTGCGAGCATCCTAAACATATCTCCTGTGCGAAGAAATAGAGGGTGACGAGAGCTCCGACGCGTCCCAACTCCACCCGGTCCCTCTGCCACCACCGATGCCTATTACATGCCCCATATGTTTCGATATGAATGATAGAGGAGGTTTTGGAAGTAGCTTAATCGATTTGTAATGCCTTGAAGGACTGTCGACACATCGGGCTGGGTAGGTATCTGGAGGTGCGAGGCAGGCGCGTCATGTTCGACTCGAAGGATTCTGCGTATTTAAGAGAGCGACAATATTGGCAATATATGGCAGGCGATCTGCGATCCATCCATAGTCTGCTTTCTTGGTTACTGTGTTAGCTGCAATTCCAGGCATGGGTATGTTGAACCTTGTTTTATTGTGTAGTTCTGAGCTTCTGTTGCGAGAGGTGGCGTGGCGTAGTACAGTAACCTGCTCGCCGAAGTTTAGCACCATCATCTCTACTTTACCGCCATTCCAGTCCCAAGTCTACTTGATTTCGCGCACCTCTGACCAAAGAGACATATGAATATTCTTAAGATGGTATGATCTTCGCAGCCTTCATACGATCAAACACCCCTCCCCAAGCCTGTATAGTGTCCCTCTCCTCTTTGAAACCTGTACTATACATCTTCGTCATGTCATATTGCCTGTCAAATGCAAAGTAGGTGAGCAAGTGATACTCAAACCCCTTAAATGTCAAATCTGAATCCGCAATTCCACTCTGCAGCCCATACTTCTTTTCCAATTCATTCCAAGTGCCGATGTTCTGCTTGATGTACGTCCTGATTTCGTTCCGTTCTCCCTCTGCAGCAGGCCCAGTGCCCTTCAAACCAAAATATGAGCAGATCACAGGCCATTTCGTCTCCCAAGACTGAGGTTCCTTTGAATCTGCCACGTTGAAGCCTTCTCCTTTCCGAGATTTGGGTAGCGTTGTAGATAGATAAAGTGTCTGCCTTGCAATCATGTCACTGGAGCTGTCATTCGATTTCGCTACCCACGCAGCCTCTGATCCCGGGTATGAGACTGTCGAGCCTTTGCCCTCAACTTCCGCCCATAGCGAGAGAAACACACCAAATGAAGTTGCCAAGGAGTAAAAATTCTGGTTTGGCACAAATCCAACAATGACATCCGGTCTAGTATCGCACCAGTTCCATTGCTTGTCTTTGGCGTACTCGGAGATCCAGTCCAGCTGTGCATGGTAAAAAAGCTTCTCCGCGTACGGGGACTTGAGACGTGGATGTGATTCTTTCAAGGGTACCGGGATATAATCTGTGGGCTGGTTCTCCAGGAGGTGACAGCCGTATATTTTCGCGCCTATTTGCAAGACAACAAACTCGAGAGCTGGGCTTAGATGGTCTATGGCCGTAGTAGAGCGCCGAAACATGCTCTCTGCATCTTTGAGCTCTTGGTCGACGTCGGCCGAAGCTTTATATGCTATAGCTTGTCAGTACGCGCTCATATGTTCAGTTGGGTGTAACCTACCGAGGTAGAAAACATGTGTGACGTTCTTGATTCCATGAATTGAGCTCAAGGCAGCCTCAACGTCCTCCTGGCTACCCTTCAACAGATCGATCCCAGACACGATGTTCAGTCGATGGTCGTCCGGCCAATGCGAATCACTATGCTTCAGTGGTCGGTTGGTCAAGGCATGGACTTTATCCCATGTTCCTACCTTGGGGTAGTCATGAAGGATCTCATTCACGAATGCCCATCCAGAGACTCCGCTGGCACCAAATACGAGAGCTGATTTCGACATCTGTCCCTCTTGTCAGGGGGGGGAGAGGTAATGATAGTTGAGTGGGAAAATGCGATCAGGTTTACTGTTTATCTTTTGATTCAGCAGTTATGTTCCTTTGAAAATATCTATAAAATTACGAAGAAGACGGATCTCACCACCGCCAGTGTTGTCTTCTCTTCAAAACGACGTAACATCGAGCATACCCGCTTTGGCAAAGTCACCCCGCTATACCCCGCTATCACAAGTTCCAGCACATGGTTTTCCGACGTGGCAGATTTATTATTAATGTCCTCAAGTTTCTTACCTAAGCTAGGTAGTCAGAGCAGAATCAGCAGATAAATCTAGAATAAGAAAGAATGATTGGAATAGGGCTAGACCGATCCATTCCACCCAAATCTGAGAAAGCAAAGACCATCACCAGATCCTAAAACACAACCAAACCAGATATTTAAGATACATGTGGTCTTCTACTTTTGCACCTGAACACTTGCGTACAAGTTACCGTTTGGGTCTCTTGCGGGTGATTCAATTCCAAATCGAGCTGCATGCTATTCTTTCCAAGTCCTCGGCTTTCTTTAGCACTTGGTTGAACCGCCTACTTTACATTCACAATTTCTTGATACAATCACATCGCCATCATGCTTGTTTCCCTTTGTGAATGTGTTTTCGTCTGTGGCTCAGCCACTACTTTTGCAGTATTTAAACCGCATAGTACACACTCTTTCCTAGACTTTCTGAAATATCTTCATACTCCTCTGCACATCAAAAGCCAACTACCCTAACCAAGCAATATCAAACACTTTACAGATCTTACCGTGAGCACGAGTTGCCCATTTATCCAACGCAAAAGTATGAAAGTCAATACAAATACTCCCGCCTCTTCATCCACTTCCAAGAGCCCAACAGAGCAGACACAGCATCCCGACGATCCCTCCACCATGTTTTTCAAGATGCCAGCTCTCGATGCCCTACCAGAATTCTCCGATGGAAACTTTCCCCGGTGGTTCCGTGGCCTCCTGTTACGTTTGAGAGCTGGCAATGACCTCGGAGGAGTAGTGATCCCGCCACCACCCGCTGTCATGGTTGAGATTATTGAATCCAGGACAACCGGTGCTGCCGCAGCCTTCTTGTCAAGCTCAGCACCTGTGCAGACAATTATGAACAAACTCAAAATCACAGGGGATGATCTGGACACCATGTTGAATATTCTTGGGGACCGGTTTCCGTCATCCATAGCTGCAGAGGCGCAAGAGACACCAGCAGAGCAGAACCAGAGCCCAGCAATGGCAGAGCAGGCCAACCCTGAAGAACCGAAGACATCTAGACAACTGAGGGACCCTGGCGAACGAAGCCCCGGCGAACAACTCATGGCACTTGCACAAACCAAGGACATGTCCGCAGAAGAATATTACCAACAAGCCCTCGCAGCCCTCCACGCCTTCAACATCGAAGACAAGCATTACGAGCTTGGCGAACTCCACAATTCAGACCTCTACGGATACGGACTACTGGAATCGTCTCTCGATATCGACCCGTCGTGCTACATTCAAAAATGCGTCATCTTGACCTATCTCAAAGGCCTTTATGACGAGGAGTTTCGCGACGCGATTCGCCAATCTGCGGATATTGAAAACAGCACGCTTGCAGAGGTCTATGAGTATGTCAAGACGTAGTCAAAGTCTAAGTTTAACAATGGATGCGAGCAGCAATAGTCGAGACATGGAGACTTCTTCAGGGCATTGCGGTTGCAAGACAAGCCTGGGGTTTTTCTGACCCAGAGCCTGGGTAAGACTAAACCTGGATTTGAAATTGTCTTCCGTTGCTAGGGAAGATGTTTGACTCGATTCATTGGCACGTAGCCAACGAGAGGTTTCGATGGAATTATTACTGGAGTTTGCGAGATGAGGTTTTACTGCGAGATTTTATGTGTCATTTGAGAGACCGCGGAGTTCAATTTATTTATTGGTTAGATCTGCGTTTCTCTATCGAGATAGATACCCATTCTACTAGCCTCAATAATTGACACCCTGCATTTTCTAAACGCTCAACTGAATGCCATGTGTTCTTGACCTTGTTGATATCATTCGTAACTTAAATTTCGACAATGTTTACACACAGGGAACAGCAGATTATAGGGCAACTCTCTATCTTGCATCAGTAACCAACTCTAAGCAGGACGAGGAAAACTCACTTCAAAATCAAGACATACAAATGTAGGTATCCTAGCAATGTTATGCATGAGCAATAAGAAGAGGCTTCCTAGTTCCGATCCCGTAAACATAATTGTATTATTTACTTCGTAAAAGCCGCGCAACTGCCAAAATCTTCGGCCTAACTCCAGACAGCGCCTTTGTACGAAGTAGCTCCGAAGCAAGCAGAGCTCCCCGGCAACTCCCGTAATAATAAATACCGGTACATCTACTTTACGGAATCCTATAGGGATCTTTTTTAGAATACACGTATCTAAATTTATCTACTCAACGGTCAGGTATAAGTACGAAGTACCTTAAAAAATTCCAGAATCGGCTAATTCAGGTAATTTTATCCTCAAGTTGCTACTGAAGGGCGGTGGCGGTGTACACACTAGTAGTATATGCCGTGCAGTAGCAAGGGGCTGCGGCTCCGCACCCTTTTTTAGACGGTCCAAAACAGTTAGTTAATTAATTATACGGATTAAGGAACCGTACTTAGCTAGATAAAGACCGGGCACCCACGTGGTTTCTCAAAAGTAGTCTCTCGTAAAAGGCGGGGCAAACCGCTAACGCGCATGAAGTTTCCTCCCTATCCCGCTTCTCATCGAAAGGTTTTGAGGTCAACAAGCCGCCCACAGCTAATCAAATAATAACCGCCCGTAAACGCCCATGGTGGTGAACTTTCTAATGCCTTAATAAACACACCTAACCATGACCCCTCCATACATGATCCAGCTTCGTAATACCGCACCGCATAGTGGTGGTTGCTCAGTCATTTGCATGATAGAAGTATTTTGGAGGCTCCGATAGAGACAAGGACCTTAGGCCCACACGGCACGGGTACGGCTCCGGAGAGCTTTGGCGCCAAAAGCGGGGTGAAAGAGCATGCAATTTTTCAACTCCGTAAATTTGAACAAGGATTCTGACGCGGGTAGAGCAAGGTATTAATTGGCTGGATGAAATCCCGAACACGTGAATAAACCGCCAAGAAGTATTTTATGGACTGGAAGTCTGGAAGAAGCATGTTTCCGAGAGCCGGAGTCCATCCCTTTGGTGACCGAAAAAACTAAGAAAGAAAAGCGGCTACTGAACCTGGTCTTCATGTGGAAAACATGCAAGTACTTCGTAACATTGCTCTCAGGGATACAGCATGCTGTCAAATCACCTACGGAGGTAAGCGTTTAACATCCCCGCGGATTAAAAATCCAAGCCTTTTTTATTTGTCACTCGTATATCTCCTGCTACCCCTCTCATCAAAGTCTCCATCACAAATCCAAGATGGCATTCTCATTCAGCAAGTCGAATCTCCCAAAGCAGCTATTCATCAACAATGAAGTAAGTCCCTGATGCTCCGAGAAACTGGATACTACTAACAGCTTCTCAAAGTATGTTGCTTCGAAGCACAGCAAGAAATTGGAGGTCTTTAACCCAAAAGATGCTTCCCTAGTTGCCAACGACGTCGACCTTGCGGGTGAAGCAGACGTCGATGCAGCAGTTAGTGCAGGCGAAAAGGCTTTCCCAGCATGGAAGAAGCTTGCACCCACTGCCCGCAGAGACATCATGCTCAAGTTCGCTTCGTTGGTCGAAGAACACGGCCTGGCCCTCGCTGAACTCTCTCGAATCACCCTGGGTACCCCATATGAACCGTTTGGCAAGTTTGAGGTTGGTGCCTGCGTCGAGGCCTTCAAATACAATGCGGGCTGGATTGATAAGTTTGCCGGAGAGTCATTTCCACAAGACGATGGGTTTCTCAAGATCGTGAGGAACGAACCACTTGGCGTCACTGCTGGCATTGTGCCGTGGAACGGTCCTCTAGGCACAGCTGGCCTGAAGGCAGCTCCGGCCTTGGCTACCGGAAACTGCTTCATCCTCAAGCCGTCAGAGAAGACACCATTCGCGTCCCTCGCGCTCGGACCTCTCATCGTCGAGGCCGGTTTCCCACCCGGAGTCTTCCAAGTTCTGTCAGGCGATGGCCTGACTGGCGCTCTCCTCTCAAGCCACATGAAGGTCCGTAAAATCTCCTTCACAGGCTCCATCCCCACCGGAAAACGCATCCAAGAAGCCGCCGCAAAGTCCAACCTCAAGCGCGTAACCCTCGAACTCGGAGGCAAGTCCCCCGCTGTAATCTTCGACGACTGCAACCTCGAAAACGCAATCACCTGGGCCGCCAACGCCATCACCGCCAACACCGGCCAGGTGTGCTTCGCCGCGACGCGAATCTACGTGCAGGAAGGCATCTACGACAAGTTTGCCGAGGGGTATAAGAAAGCTCTTGAGGATAGAGCCAAGGCTATTGGAGACCCAGAGGCAGCAACGTCAGTCATGGGTCCTCTGGTCGACAAAGCACAATTTGATCGCGTGTCCGGGTTCATTGCGCGCGGCAAGGAGGGCCAAGGCACGCTCTTGACGGGCGGATCCCGAATCGGCGACAAGGGGTTTTTCATTCAGCCCACGGTGTTCACGAACGTTGCGTCGGACGCCGAGATTCACACCGAGGAGATCTTCGGGCCTGTTGCTGTGCTGAATTCTTTCAAGACCGAGGAGGAGATTATTGAGAAATCGAACGATACCAACTTTGGGCTTATGGCTGGGGTGTTTACGCAGGATATCAATAAGGCGCTGAGGGTGGCGAGTGAGTTTGATAGCGGGATGGTAGGCATCAATTGTGTCAGTTTGATGTTGTTGAGTGTGCCGTTTGGGGGTTCGAAGGAGAGTGGTTCGGGACGCGAATGTGGGAAGGATGCGCTGCAGGCTTTTACGGAGAGGAAGACTATTATGATTAACATGACTTACTAGGCTGGCCCTGGGGCCTAGAATATAAATTATTCGCAAAGCATTTAACTATACTCAAAACAGAAACTGTGGTTTGTTGGTCGGGTTCACTTCTTCATTGATATTGTAATTAGTCGCTTTCAACTTGTCTTACCTTTAGTGTATTCACCAGACCAACCTACGCAGACGGAAATCTCGAAAAGGTCTGGAAATGAGATACATAATATATTATCTCTCTTATTTAACCCTCGCGATCCAGTCTCTATTCTATATTTACCTAATTATAATACTTGTTAGTGCCCCTTTCCCTAATATTCGGAAGCTATAATAGTCGGTCTTCCTTCTTAGCTCGCTATTCTTACGACGGGCAAGAGATTAAATCTACATTCTTCTCTAACATCTATAGACTAATTCCTGGTGCAATTTCTAATCTTTAAAGAGTTTAATAGTAGCTATATTAATCTAAAAGCCTAGGAGGACGATTTCCCATAAGTCAATCTACCTTACATTTGCGAATACCATTTACTATTAATACATAATGCGATTAACTACTTCGAAGATTTGTCTTACAACGCAAACGATTACAAGTACCTCTGTTTTCCATGGTGCTTGCTTTGCCTTTTAGGTGAGGGCAATAAGGGTAACAATGCATCCACTTTTGTTCTTCTACTACGCAGAGGGCATTATCAAAATCCAGCATTTCTCTTCTGGTTCTTGAAACTTACAAAAGTCCTTGCTGTCATTTTCCAGTTGCTGTCAACGCTACTCAAATCCACTACAAGCTCCCCAGGAAGTGCAAATTAAACCTTTATCTGTTGTCTGCACCAACACTACTAAAACACAGTTAACAGAGCTCCTTTTCCCCAAACGAACATTGCTCCACAAGCTTGCCAATATACCGGGTAGAAGATCGATCAAGGTACGTATCTCTATTCCTATGTTCAAAAATGATGCAATAAAGAAATAAACAACTTCATGCTGGAGCGCAGATACCATATTTGCTCCCTCTCTTTGCTCTTTGCTCTTTCCAATTTAACTTCAACACCTCAGGGAATGCCGTCAAGAATTAACATTGGCAGTCAAATCATACTCTATTTAAAGCACATTTCTACCCTGCAAAGAGAACCAACAGTAGAAAGTGGTCACCTCGAAGCCCCGGTCATCGATGGCCTAAATCCAGAGAACTGGGAGAAAATATTCACTCAAGTCCTCAGACCCCTCCAATACACAAATATTTCACTTTCCATTTAACATTTTAAAGTGTCCTAATACTTACAATTACAGCTGGCTAGCTGTTGTCAAGTCCACCTTTGCTGTCATTACTCCCGAGTCCCTGTATCCACTGGTATATAGACGGCTCCCCCGTCCTGCCACACTTCCTACAATGCAGCCACACCTTCAACTCCATACCGCAGTCCCCGCCCCTATAAACCAACCAAGAAGTGTGCTGTTTTTCTTTCTTTTGGTGCTGTACCAGCTGCAGATAAGACTCTCACCTGCGTCCTCCTTTTATAAGATTCTCTTTGGATACTAGACGCCTCTATGTAAATTGTAAAAGTCGCATCTCATCGCTCTAAAGCTCTCAAGATCTCTTTAATTTGCGTCTAAACACTATTCTATGAATGGCTGTAGGACATTTATTTAAGTTGCATTAGTAGGCCGAAATAGCTACCTAATTTGCTTGATTCTTTGTTTCGAGTCAGCTTGGCTGGCATGTGTAGATCGCACTCTTCTAAACTTCTTTCATAAACCAACTTTGGATACATTAGGTATAAAGGATCCCATTATAGCCGGTCCTATCGGAATCTTAAAACCCTATTACAGGCTACAGCAGGTTACCAACTCTCGCCGCGTGCAAATGCTTCAATATAGTAAATTAAGATAATTTACTACTAGGATACCTAGCATTTCTCTCCCATCCTGATCATGGCACAAGATATCTAATCAAAACGCAAAACTTTCCCTATAAAACTAACATCATTCCGATCCATCTTTCGGTTTCCAGCGCCATTGACAAAGCGTACGAAGTACTTCCCCATGCCAGCATGAAAACGTTGGTTTCGCGGAAGTTCTTTTAACACTACAGCCAAGATCAAAATACAGATCTGCAAAATACAGTACGGTATACATCATCTCTTCCAGTACATGATACCTATGCCAATCCATAGCTGTCAAGAACACATTTGCTGTCAACAACCATCTACTTCTCCTCTACTGCAACTTTTGTTTATTCATTCATATGCATCTAACATACATCAAATTTTCCCTAACGCACACGAACGAAAACAAATATCAACTCACCTCACCCATATCTCAATTCAATAGCTTCCTTCAGCTGCTTAAGCTTCCGAGGATGAATAATTTGACTTTCTTCCGCCCTTTGCACATGCGGGGTGAGAATCAGGAAAGAGGTGTAGAGTACGGTATATATACAAATCCCACACCAGGCAATATATTAACATCAAGACTCAAATCCATACTACCGTAGGCATGAGATAGCAGCTCAGTAACAGGGGACGGAGTTTATCCCTACTTCGCTTATAAGTTTATAAAAAAAACACATTGTCGATTCTAGGATGGAAGGAAGGTAGGCTGGATATGTAGAAAGTTACTAGAAACCCATTAATCACATTATCACACAAACAACGCGATGGCTAATTTCTCATTCTCATCCACCAATATATCAATCAATCTATTAATCCATTCTTCTATTTCCATCCAACAAAAGAAAGCTCAAGCCCAAACACACTCCAAAATCCCCCGCCACTACCCCCTCTCAAGCTCGATCCCTATATCCAAAACCTGTGCAATACCCTCCGATCCACCCTTTCCCTTTCCCATTCCCATCACCAACCATCTCCTACCAAAAACCTCCTTCCGTGTGATTTTGCGTCTAAATCAAACACTACCGGTATTCTAAGAATAGCTATATGATATTTATTCAAGTTGCAGGTCTTGGACTAGAACAGCAGCAGCTACTTAACTTGATTCTTGGTTTCGAGTCAGCTTGGCTATAGCTAGCAGAGCTAACTCGCGCTCTGGAGTTCTGAACTTCTTTTCTATAAACCAATTCTGGACATACAGTACTCGGTAAGTACACGGAATTGAAAGAGCGGGTTATCACGGCCATGGCAGTATTCTCAAAGACTAGCCGTAGTTAAATCCATATTATCAAGCTACTGAATCTCACCGCGTGCTAAGAATTCCATCAACAGCCTACCTATACTTCTACAACAACTAGCTTATTTTCTCTCACGTCCCAGCTACGGTACCACGCAACAATTCCCGCACAGCGCAAACGACTTTCCTATAAAACCACAGACTGCTCTATCCACAATCTCCCAAGCGCTAGTACGCTACTACAGCCATAAGCACAGAATTTCCTGGACATGGCTTGGAGACGAAGACGCAGACGTAGATAACCATCTATCTACCAGTATCCACAGCTGAAGAAAAACACCATCATAGATCTGCAAATATCCCATTCCCCTCTCCGGCCGTATCACCTAAAACAGTCCTGAATGAGAAACCCCGTGCTGTGCTGTCAAGAACCAACTTACTGTCAAAACCCCCTCACTTACACTCCACAATCTCATCCCATCTCAAAATCAGCAAAACAAAGCAAAAGTAAAATAAAACCCAAACA
>QGML01000513.1:0-16532 GCA_007825375.1 Lachnellula willkommii | reverse complement strand
TTACGCGACGCGTTCTCTAAGTGTCGATAGTTTCGTGGTTATTTATAAGTAGGAATGCTAGGAAGCTATAGATATATTACTAAGCCTAGCTACTTATAGTTACTAGTAGCGATAGGCGCGTACTAAGCTACGCTACTTAGTGAAACTATAGCATGAAGCTCGGACCAAATTTGCGATTTGAGCTAACATGTCCTGGTGCCTTGCCGTACGCGTCCCTAAAGCTAGTTATAGTACTCTAACTAAGTTCTGCGGTTTATATATCTACTAGCTTCTACCCTTCATGTGACTTGACAACCCGAGAACTCTGCTGCTGCTGCTTTTTCTAATTTAGAGCGAGGGAATCGGGAATCGGGGCAATGTAGATCCTGCAGGCAGTTGAGAGTTCAGCCGGCGGAGTTAGCTAAAAGATCTTGCCGCTCTCGCATCGCGGCGTCCTTATTATTAGAAGGAGGATGCTAACTCTGCTGAATATATAGTCCCTTTTCATTAGAATAGTGAAGACTCAGACCGAAGTACACAATTATATATACGTAGTTACTTTATAGATCTTAATAGTTCTTCTGCCCTATATTCTGCCTTGCCTTTTACTTTATTATCTGCCTCGCAGGAAATGCAGAACAATTTCAAATCGCCTGCATAGCCTAAAAGACTCCTGCATGACACCCTTGCCGAAAACTGTTTGGAGGTCATTAGGAGGCAGTCTGACAACTACTGCAGCTCGTAAATCTGCCCTGTTAATCTGCCGGTCTGGCCACCTTGTCTAACCGCCCTAGCACTGCCGTACGGACAAGCCAAGAAATAAAGCCATGGAGCTTTTAAGAACCGATTCCAACTTAAAATTTCAACGTACACTAGTTTGCCTGCCGAAAGAGTTCAGCTTAAAATGGCTTGTCAAAGTTGCCAAACATCATTAAAATCTGCTATCGAAGACCTGGACCTTGCAATTTCCAGAGACGAAAGCGATACCATCTTAACTATACTCCATGATTCACCGCCTAATTTCTTTCGGTCCGTTTTGGAAGGATGTATTATCTGTGAGCAGTTGTGGGCATCAATCTTGGAGTGGGAGGACGAGGATGTTTTTGCAGGGGATGCTGAGGCTGAGATTGTAAGGAAGTGGTGGAACAGTCGCAACTTACCGATTCAACTCAAGATATATAATTCTCAGTTTAGCATATACAGCTCAGGTAATAGACTTCGCATTTATCTAGATATAAATCTACTCCGAGGGCCGGAACTTGTTCTCTCGCCAATATCAACAAAGAAAGCAGACCTGGAAGCTTCTTTGAGACCAGATATTGCTAGCGGAACTACACCTCCTGCAGGAAATCCCGAGTTATATAGATATTAGTTTCGTACCTGCTCGGAGTCTCATGTAAAGTGCTATGAATTAGGCCACAAATCGCAACCATTCGTACCTGATAGACTGGTTGAAATATGCACTAATCATGATGGAAAGTCTTTTACTTGGAGGATCGTTTATCACGTCGATATTAGTAACGTCCAGTACCTTACTCTAAGTCATTGCTAGGGCTCATCTCGACACACATGCCTAACAACCGACAACTATCCTGCTTTTCTAAAGTTTACTGCATACTCAGGCCTACCCAAAACTTTCCGAGATTCATTCATTATCGCACTTCGGCTGGGCTTCCATTCATTTGGATCGATTCGTTGTGTATCATTCAAAACGACCCGGGAGACTGGAAAGCTCAAGCTTCGATGATGGCATCGGTCTATCAAAATAGTTGTTGTAATATCGCTGCGACTTGGGCAGAAGATAGCAATGTAGGCTGCTTTATGAGGGGGGAATCCAGGATAATCACGCTGGATCTCGGACTCGGTCAATCAATAAAATATCAGGTGTCATCAGCATATCTCTACTACGACGATCTAGTGGAAGCTCCGCTTAACACACGTGGGTAGGTTATTCAGGAGCGATTCCTGGCAAGGAAGCAGCTGAGCTTTGCTAAAAGCCAAATATATTGGGAATGCCCAGAACTTGTGGCTTCTGAACAATATCCTACAGGTATCCCGGAAAAATTGCGAGACTTCTCACCTTTCTCACCTTTCAGCCAAGCGTGGCCACCTACCGGAAAGCCAACCTTAGATCTTGCGACCGAAACAGATCTTCGTGTCGCCTGGGACCTACTCAGGTTGCGAGTTTACCAAGTCATCGGATAAAATTATTGCCCTCGCTGGTTTGGCAGAAGAGATGAGGAAGATTACAAAAGACACATATCTTGCGGGGCTCTGGAAAAAAGATCTCCAGCGACAGCTATGCTGGCAGTGTTGTGATATGCGAAGGAGAGTCAATCGTTCTATGATACCAACCTACCTGGCGCCTACCTGGTCTTGGATAAATGCGAATAGACCAGTGAGGAGTGATATGACATACTATATGCCAGATAATGAAGATCTGTTTTGCATCGAGGTCCTAGAAGCCTCCGTGCACTCAGAACATTCTTCCGAGCTACACAGCTTTGTTTCATCCAATTTGGTCCTGCGAGGAATAGCTATATGGGGTAAGGCTGCTATACGGGTAGGTACGTCAGCTAGCGAACCTAGGGATGATGATTGGGAACTTCAATTAAATGATTTCAACAAGACTTCCCACTCTAGTATCACTACGGCCTTTGAAATCAGCATTGCGTGGGACGAGAATATGTCTTGTTCAGAAGTGAATCCGGAAAGATGGCCGAGTTTCTGTGAGGAACAAAGATCAAATTTTCTATTTATGTATATCTATATCAGCATCGAAGATTTAGTTGTGACGGGTTTGTTACTGAGAAGACTATCTCGGTCAGCAGAAGAGGTTACGTATGTTAGAATAGGTGTCTTTACCAGCCAAGATGAACGTCTCTCTGATTTGCTATCGGCGACACTCGAATATCCGTCTGGGCACTCAATTCTTAAAGATGTAGATCTTGATGCTGTGGGTTTAGCTGATTTTGTTCATACTATAACTATTGTTTAGTATAGTAAGAGCAAAAATGTTATAGAGGGAAAAGATAAATCACGCATAATTTAAGCACTAATTATCAGGTGGAGACTATGATGTTCCGGGGACGAGTCTACCTCTATATCAGGTACAGCAAAAAGTGAATGTCATAGCAAAAAGTGAAAAGCTTAAATTAGTAGGCGTATAGTAAATTAAGCGACAAATTTGTTTTCTAGCGCTTGCTATAGGCCTAGGAAGAAATTCACTTTTTGCTGTGACATTCACTTTTTGCTATACCCGACTTGGAGGTCCATGCCCCATACCAAAAAGTCAGGCCTTCGCCCGACAATTAGACGACCATAGACTGAGGAGAATTGGGCATCCCGTCCGCTCTGCCATACACAAGCCTCAGATCGGCAGATTAGTAGTTGGGTGGGTGACCACCAGCGAATACCTGCTGTTGTATGTTTTTGTCGATGCTTTTTATTTCAGCATTTTTGGTCTTCTGCCCCACTTGGTACAAGGAAGAACTACCCCCACCACCCGTATTAACAATTTTGGGAAAGAAGAAAGTATTTTTTCAGTAATAGATTAATGTTTTATTTCTCCAGGATGTGTTTCTCGCGCCCTGGATGAAGCTCTTAACGCCATTCAAATTCCAAGGGTATACCCACCTAGACGCCTCCCCCAAACAACCATTTTCCAATAATCACGTAGTAGGAGTTACCCCCCCAGTCGAGTTCACCCCCTTACTTTTTCTCCTCTTCGGCCCCTTCACCCCCGGACTCTTTGTCGGGGTCTTCTCGCCTTTCAAGCCGTCCTTCTTTGCCTCAATCCCCGTCGTCTTCAACAATGGCGGCGCAGGCGTCCCCGTCTTACTCCCAAGCCCGCCTCCTTTCGAAACCACCGGAACAGCTAGTTTATCCTTCTCTACCCGCCCCGTAGTGGTAAGGTGAAACGCGCCCGGCTCTCCTGTAATGGGGTTCTCGTCCATGTATTCCTCGCCGTATTTCAGCGTTATGTTTAAGCTCTCTTCCAGCAGACGGGAAGAGAGGAATGTGGAGTTGTTCGTTGAGGGCAGTAGGGCTTTTTTGGATGTGAGGGAGTCGGGAAGGGGTGTGTTTTCTTTGCTGGTCTGGCTGAGGACACTTTGCGATTCGGTGGGTTTTAGGCGGGACGTTGAGGGTGGTGGGAGGTAGGTTGTTCCCAAAGCCGGGGAGAAGGATGGGAGGGTTGTAGCTGTGGAGAAGAATTTGTTAAGGGAGGTGAGGATTGAGAGCTTGGTTGTGTTAGTATTGGGTACATGGGAAAAGGGAGAGAGGGGGCGTACGGTCCGCGAGCCCAGAACATCTGCCACCGCAGGCGCCATGTATATATTCTCGCCCACGACGAAATACGTAGAATGCAACGCGATCTCGTCTTCCTCGCCCTGCTTCTTCCTCCGCGTCTGTTTCCGTATAACCCATACCCCGGTCCCATTCACAGGGTCTGCCGGCTCCTGCGCAACCATGAACTCTAGTCCTGACATTGTTTTCAGGCGTCCCTCGAAGGCTTCGCGCGTTTGGATGACGGGCAGCATGGCTTGGTTGTAGAGTGCCTGGGAGAAGAGCACGGCGTTGTTGGAGGTCTTGTCGAAGAAGGGGGACTCGGCGAAGTAGAAGAGGACGGAGTTGGAGTGGATGCCCTGCATGCTCATTGCTATTTGCGGGGAGCGCCATTGGATTTCGTCGAGGGGGGCTCTTGTGAGGCCATGGTGGATGGATATGATATGAGTGAATGGCAGATCTCACCCTCTTCATACGACAATGTTGTTGATGGTGGTGCTGGCGACACTATAGACAGTATATACTTCAAAGACGGAGGTTGATGTTGATGTAGATGTAGGTATTTGGCGAGTCAGTTGATTGCCCCACTTGGCATGAAATGAATCGTTTAGCATTTCACTCACTTGTCTCTTCTTTCAACTGCATATCATTATTTCTCACACCTTATCATCTGGATCCTAAATTCTGCTTAGAGTGCCTAATATAGCACAGAAATTTCCACAAGAATCAACCGTACCACTATCGTTGTCAATGGAGATGTAAGATAATCCCATCTGGTCCGTCCGAGGGGTACTATTATCGATATTTGGATAATCTACGGACCAGCACGCGAGAAAGATACTTCATCCATCCGGAGAGAAAGATCCTAACCTACTTAGGGGCTAGGAGTGATTTGTCAGACAGGCCAGCACATTATTGATCCACAACCGTCAGATTTCGAAATAGCTGGACGAGGATTTTGATGTTGAAGTGTAGATATGGGTTCGAACTTCCAGACTTTTTTTTTAAAGCGAATCACTATTACTACTCAGAACAGCAACATCGAGAGGTTTTAAACGACCTCTAAGAAACAATGCCGAGGTGCGATTGATGTGTGTATTGGTCACCTGCTTCGTTGGATACTCCACTGCACCGAGTTGCAGGGCCCCTTGCAAGGGGAAGCGGGGTATATATGTTCTACATATTTCACTCTCTCTTCCCCCACTAATTCCCCCGCTCTTCTCCAGCAAAAGACTCCGATGCTTTAGTCTCATCATGGCTCTGAGCTTTCTGGATCTGCCGCTTGAGATCCGCCTTCATATTTATAATTACATTCTTGTGTCGCCTACCGGCTTTATCACGATCCGTGATGGGTATAAAATCCCAGCCAAAAACGGCGAGAATATCGCTGTGGGCACGAGGACATTGGACTTTTACAACCATCAATGCTTATGCAAGTTCAAGTTATGCGGCTCCAAATCTACCTGCGTCGATCGATTCTCCATCTGCCTCGCATCAAAAAAGATATCCGAAGAATGCCTTCCTATCCTATGGGGCAAAAATATACTGTCTGGCTACCCATGCCCCGAAGGTGCATTCCCTTCTCCACAGCTAGGCGTTTTGAAATATAACCTCACCCGAAACATACAACATCTCTCACTTCCCTTGTATTTCTTCGCACTCTACTATCGCACAGGACGGGACCCACCCCCCAATCCAGGTCCTTATCTCATAGACTGGTCCAAAGAGCGGAAACTAAAGTCTCTTACGGTAGTTACTAGCCCTCTACGTCAAACCGAAGGCAATCTTCAGCCGTCTTTGGATTGGATTATCAGGATAGGGCGGAGGAAACCGTCCACGCCCTTTCAAAACCTGTACGCATGCTACGTTATCACAGATTGGCAGATCCTTTCTGATCGAGGATACTTTGCTCACATACCGGAGCGGAGAATACTCATCTTGTCTGGCGACAAGAATGATTGCCCTCGCGTCCAGCCTGGCTTCCAAGCAACTGAGTCTCAATGGACGATCGGATCTCCTTACCGTCAACGGTGGACAAGGCCCCGATTAACCCCAGAAGATTTCTTGGAACATTTGGATGATTCTTTCGGGGCAGATATATGGATTGATGATACATTAGCCTACAAGGCTAAAGTGTCCACGCAGGCGGCACTCTTGGAGGATAGGGGATTGGAGGAGGGTCTCTCTGACCTGCGAATTTCTGCGCAAGGGGGTTCGCCAGCGTGAGAGTAGGATGCTAAGAAGTGGATCGTCGAGTCTTTGCATCCTATTGATCTATGCGTGATGGTATCTGATTCATGCACTTGATGGTCTTTATAGTCCCTCAAGGAAGTGTGGATGCTTTAAGGTTGAAACGATAGGCTCTGCCCCTTTCAGATTTACGCTACACATCCGAGGAAGAGGGGGTTGAAGTAGGGGAAACAAAGCTGCAGTCAGCACGGCTGAGCCTCAGGGTCTATAAACCCCATCAAAAAGGCCAGCAGTGTCAGGATCCAGAAGATGTGGAAGCTGGGTCATGTGATATGTCACGTGATGTAACGCTCTGGGTGTTCGAGGCTGTGGGTCATAGGTTCTGGGCTCTTGTTCTAGACTCTCAGTCTATGTCATGACTTATAGTCTATATGATAACTCATAGGTTTTAGCTTCTAGGCTATACCCTTTGTGTTAGCTTATAGTCTACATGTAGAGGTTTTTGTGAGAGGATACGCGTTGTGGAGTTTGAAGGTGGGCTGGATTGTAAAGAGTGTGGCAGGAGCCGTCTAAATACTAGGTGGAGGCCTGAGGCCCCACAGTTTTCCTCTTCTCTCACTTAGATCTCTAGAGAATATCCTATCATTGGTGCTGCGTCTACTTCACCCTGATTATACGTTCCTCACACTATCCTAGCATTTCCAGGTGATTTTCGCGAAAAAGCCATATCGTTGTGGCTAAAAACAAAGTCGTTGCGTAATCAATGCTCCTCCGCCTTGATTAACAGCTTTTCTTCTCACTCTTTCTACTTGATTCATTACCATTGACTAGACATGGCAGATGCGAAGCCACCATCTCCAGCGGCTGGGAACCCGGGGTTTACAACTACCGTTACTTTGCAATATCCGACAGGCACCCCTGCCTTGGGAACTTTCTACGTATTCAATCTTACAGGAAACGGGCCTTCAGGGACAAGCCCTCCGTTTGGAGTAAGCCATGTCCCCTTATACCTGTTTACCTGCTATTAATGTTCAACTTAGGCTATTCCAGACCATAATGCGTTAATTTTAGGGCTCAATGTTGGCCTGACTGTCCTGGCGTGTTTTGTGGTTGGAATGAGGTTATTCTCTAGAATAAAATTCAGTCGGACTCAAATAGATGATTACTTCATTTGCATATCACAAGCATCTGCTTTTGTGATCATGGCTTTCAACATCCATAGTATGCTCTCTTTTGAGGCGATAATGTTTGAGATGGAGCATAGTCTGAATCTAACATTTAATGGCTCCTAGATATTCACCTCGGGATGGGAAAACATATTAGGGACTTGGATGATGCTTCCGCACAGCAAATACGACGGGTCAGTCATCACCTTTCCTGGGCAGGACCACCCCATAATACTAATGCACTCACAGTTCCACTGGTACTCAAATCATCTACTGCATATCCCTAGGGTTCACCAAGCTTTCTATGCTGGCACTCATGATTCGTCTTCACCCGCAAAGCGTAACCCAGCTTTCATGGATGCGAAAATTAGTTTTTGTACTTATAGCCTTTGTGGCTACGTACTCAATTACCAGCATAGTAACCATCATCTTCACCTGCCGCCCTATTAACGGAATCTGGGACAGCATGATTGCGACGCAATGCATGAACAGACAGGCATTGCTATTTTCTATCTCTGCTCTAAACGTCTTTTCGGATCTCGTCATCGTGTTGCTCCCCCTTCCGATGTTATATAGTAAGCATGCATAACCTCCAACCTAATGTCTTCCAGAACTGCATACTAGTAGCTAATAGTAATACTAGGTGTACAAATTAATATGCGACAAAAGGTTCGGGTGTGAATCCTCTTGGGTGCCAGTCTCGTAGTTTGTGCCGCATCTGCCGTTCGTATGAGTACACTGTCTCGACTAACATGGTCAAACGATATGTAAGTACAATCCCAACTTTCTATCCACGTATGCCACACGATATACTGGCACCAAGTCAACCCACCAATAACAATGTCCATCAGCACGTGGGACATGGCCAAATTCTCTGCATGGACGGCGCTCGAGTTTGATCTGGCCATCATCTGTGCCTCGGTGCCGGCACTGACGCCGCTAGCCAAGCACTACGTACCCAAACTTTTAGGATACACATTCAAGAGTTCCGTCGGCTCGGGTCTTCAGAGGGAGACGCGGACGCTTGGAGCTTTCCACACCATCTCCGCAGATATAGAAGCGAGCAACAACTGCGGCCGCGGTCACAACCGCATGAGCTCTATTCTAACTAGGATTTCCACTAGTGGCGAGAATGGCCAGGCAAGCAAGACATCCATATTGGGCGACCGCCGCAAAACGATATTGCAGTCTACGGACGTCGAGCTCAAAAGCTTTTATGATAATGGTCGCGGGAGTGAGAAGCATATTGTTGATCATGATGGTATCATTCAGACTATTGAGGTAGAAGTCGCGAGTGAGAGCGCGGAAGATTCCAAGTCTTTCTATAGAGGGGCTAGAGCGGGGTTATACTGATATTACGCTTGAAAAAGTATTATCTGTTCTGATTCTATGTTTTGTTTATTGTGAGAGAAGCCAGACCATGATAAGAGCAAAGTAGATATGCTCAAAAGCATTCATATCCTCGTATAATAGCTAGCAGAGTATTATGCTCGACTATATCGGGTAACTGCTGTGGTGTCGAGGTGCTCTCCGAACTATCATGCGCAGCGCTTTCGTTGGAAGCCGCACGAGTATTTTCAAACCGGCCAGCGCCTCGTCGGTTTGGATGGATTTGTCCGTACGATTTAAACGTCTTGGGCTGGCTCTATAAACTTGAGGTTGTTGCAGGAAACACGCATTCTAACGTGTGTCTCTGATACGTGCTATAGTGTGGGTTTGGCTCATCACAGCGAACTTTGCGCCAACGGCATGAAAAGTAGCTTAGAAGCACTCGTACAGATATCGTCTCGTCAACTTTTCTTTCAAAAGCAAGCATCCTTTAACTGCTCTTAATGCAAACTGGATTGAATTTATTCTGACTAAGTACATCAATCATTAAGGTTTTAGTATAGGAGTCAAGGAGAGTTTGAACCGTAGTCGCCTTATTTAGTCGCTATGAATTATGTTTTTTCTATGCGGTTATACGTTGTTATGTCCCATGTCAATTGCTACCACGCTATCCCCAAACAGTGGAGCTCTAAACTTATCACATCACGTGCCCTGCCCCCCTTTCTTTACCTTCGGTTACTAGTTGTAGAACTTTGAAACCGAATTATATTAACTCTACTTGGAAAGTGTACTTGGGATGTTTAACAATAGGCTAGGTAACACGCGACAGTAATGATTTGACTGGCGATAAGGTATATAAAAGGCAAATTATAGAAGCAATTTTCAAAACACACTAAAAAGGCACTTTTAAAGAAATTCACACTACAAGTAACCCCCTCCCCCAACTTTAATAGTTCGCCCAACCCTGCCAACTTCTACCGCTTACCGGCTTTTCGTATAGCCAAGGCCAGCATGCTTCTTCCACAAGTGCTCCTTCACCTTATCAGCACGAGAGTAACCAGCTCCCTGGCTCTTGGAGCATCCTGCAACAGGACAAAGATGGACTCCTTGCTTGACACCGTGAGCAGTAGCCTCGTGACGAGAGCGCTCGTAGTGGCGCCTGAATGTGGCTGGACAGCCTGGTTGAGTGCATTGAACCACAGGCTGAGTGTTGGATGGTTGGGAAGACGGCTGCGCAACAGTACCAGGTGCAATAGGGGTAGTGAAATCCAAATCCAAGGGATTGATATTCATAGAAGTGGGATTGTAAACATGCATGTCTTGGACTGTGACAAATGGCATAGAAGGATATACCATTTCTTGATCCAAGGCATTGGGATACATGGGGTTGTCCAGCACGAAGGGGTCAAACGAGTTGTCTAGTTTAGTTTGGAGGTCCCAACTGGAGGTAGCCATCACTAATGAAGCCATTCCTGGGACTTCGAACCCTCCGTAAACAAGGCTGTTGAATGTCCCATTTCCACGGAAGTTTGAAACATTTAAGGAAGGAACATCGCCGACAATAGAGGGACAATCTAGCCCAGCGGTCTCGTTCGAGGGGAACTCGTTGGGGTATCCGGAAACTTGGTAAGGCGGATAAAGCAAAAGAGGCGGGGTACCAGGGGCATAAGTGGGTAGCCCATAAGTGTCTGGCCCGAAGTATGAGGCTCGCGGGGGAAATGATGGTTCGCCACTTTACAACCCATCAGTAAAAGGGTAAAAAAAAACTTACCCAGTCTCAGCGCTATCGAGTCCCTAATTAGCATTGGCACCCACTGGCTGACTGAAGGCTGGTGTGAAATCCATCTGAGTGGTCCAATCATCCTGGCTGTTATTTGTCTGCATGAGGGCGGTTTTAAGGGCGACACGCTAAGGGCGAAGGAACCTGGATGTTGAAAAAGTGAGGCGGACGATGCCTGAAGTGAGGTTACACACAGCGAAAACGTGTAAATTTGAATAGGCAAATGTGTAGGAAAGAATGGAGGGATGGCTCTCCTCTTTATGCTTCCTGGTGAGTGGTTTCAGACGCACGCACGAGTGCCCTTACATGCAAGCTCAAGCTTGTGGCTCAGGTTCAGGACATGTTTTGTATTACATTCCCGTCGTATGATTATAATAGCACACGTGAGCTTGGAAATAAAAAAAGACTATTGCCGTACTGATAACTTTCTATATAGCTAAGACCGCACTCTGTTTATAGGCAGCGCTATATCTTGTATAATCCTATAAATAGTAGAAGGCCTATTAGCGCGCTTTAATTAGAACTAGGCCTAAAAATGTAGAAAGCGAATTTGAGGAAATCCTATAGGAGAGATTAGAGTAGAAAGCTTTCTACTCTTCTATGTCGCCTGGCGGGATAGGATATTTAAAACACTGCTTGGAGCTTTATCTTTACAAATAAGGAAGTCTACCGCGGAGGAGAGTAATTGATAGGAGTAGCAAACACAAGGTAATAAGTGAAGTGTTTATACGATATTATCCTCTATTTGCTATGAGAACTTCCATAGCATTTATAGACAACTCACTATAGAAAATGGAGGAACGTGTAGCATTAGCTATTTTGAAGCTTACAGGTGGAGTTTCAATCCTATAACATTACATCCGAGACACCTCCCTACTCCGAGCCCCCAACAGCTTATCCGCACTCTGCCTATCACCTCCCTTCAAAGTCCCCATCGCAACCCCACCATCCCCAACCGGCACCTCAGGCCACACCTCCACCAACCAAATAGCCAGCAGCCTTGAGCTCATACTCGCAAATCCCATCAGACAAAACACCACCAAGGCATTCTCCGGACTCACCAGACCCGTACCGCTCAACATGACCGTCCCATACCCATAATTCATCAGCCCGACAACCTGGAACACGAGCGCAAAGAACCGCGCAGCCCGAGGATGCGCCAGCACCAGGTTCCCCCCGGACCGAGCCAGGCTCCAGTGCCAGCGCGACCAGCGCTCGCCAGGTCGCATGGGCCCGAGACACAGGCGCCACGCCAGCGCGTACAGCATGTGCGCGAGCCCGCCGACCCCGACCCAGGTGAAGGGCTCGTGCCACGTCCAGCACGCGAAGACGATGACGCCGCGGATGCCGAGCAGCAGGGCTTGCCAGATCATGACTGCTGCGAGCAGGGCGGCGGCGAGGTGGAGGATGAGATCGTAGATGAAATCGGTCATTTTGAGATGTTTCTGTGAGCCGGGGACGCGGATGGTGAGGAATCTGTCGATCATGGTGTGGTAGTCTGGGGAGCGTTTCGAGTTTAGCATGGCTCTGGCGTGTCGTAGTCTTTCGGGGTTGGGACGGGGCTTTGAGCGGACGTTGGATAGGATGGTTGAGGGGTTGCAAAGTGCGAGGAAGAAGGCCAGGAGGGGGTATCGGTGGTGGATTTGAAGAAGTTCTTCATTTGAGGTTGCCATCATTGAGAGTACGGTGGGTAACTAGAGAAGTCGTTAGCATGTCTAGCGTATCTTCAATCTTCCTTGTAGAAAAAGTAAATAAGCCTACCAGTCCAAGAATTGTAGCGGCACTTGAATACTGCTGTTGTTGGGAAGCATCAGCGGCCGTCAAGGCGCAATCTAGTTGATCCCAACATGTTTTGTCACGACCTCCCCATCTTGAAGCCGAGTCGGCTGGGATGGTGCAATTGTTTATTGCATCAATAACATTTGGCCACTGGATATAGCTATACCAGAACGGACTTTCGAATTTCTTGAACATTTTAAAATTTTGTCAAAAATGTCGAACTTCGAATTTGATGGGCATGGGCATTTATACTGTGCCAGAGGCTCCGTCAGAATGGGGGCTGAAAATTCCTTCCCGTTGCGTGCATATAAATAGGTCATGCAGTGTTGCAGTATTGGGTGAGAACGCTACCCCTTTCGCCAATCAGCCGCGCGAAGATTCAAGAGCGTGTAACTATGTGTAATGTAGACCTTTCAGCTGGAAGAACTCTAGAAAGAAAAGTGTTATGAAACCCATAATCATCTATTTTATGTTATGCTCAGCCGCACCTAATGAAGTCCCGTCAGTATCTTGGACGCAATGGCAAATACACCGAATAAATAAATCTGTGTTGTAGAATATAAATCGCAAAATTAATTACACCTATCCATATTAATGTTTCAGACACGAAGCTACTCCTCATCACTACGGATAGATACATGTACCTCGAAGTTATCCCTAGCGAGTACTGTACGATTTGCATTAGCTAGTTGTACGACAAACCCGCCATACCAAGGCAAGGCTGAACAAGCTTTGAGGTAGCACCATCCGATTCCCTGTTCCACATTACGGCATCACTATCTTAATAAAGTTTACACAGCTAGCTGCTTTATAGCGTGGCCCAGGCATCTGGAAATAGTCATCTTATAGACAGACCTCGTACCGGTTGCTGTTTAATCTCATTCCGTATATTTTCAGGTCCGGGATCATTGTTACACCAGGCGTTAAACGAAACGAGTCCTACCTACTTCTGACTTTTAAACTCCATTTAATAACTCGCCATATCATATCACAGCAATATCTTATTCTCCCCCCCCCTCTTCCATTCCATCGCATATCAGCACCCAACTCCCCCCATCCTATCACACCTTTTCCTTTTCCTTTTCCCCAAACCCCTCCTCAACAACAACAACAACCCCAGAACTACGTCCCGAGCTAACTTCTTTATTTACATCGAGCGTCTCCGTGCCCACCCCACCATTATTGTTACTATCTCTCGGATTCCATTTCAACAAAGCTGCGAGGCCGAGCGAGGCTATGACTTGCAGCATCAGGAAGCCAGCGGCGGTGTAATTCCCTTTCACGACAGCCGGCTGATCGACGGTTTTGAAAACGGCGAGGGGACTGAAGGGGGTTAGCTTGGTTGTACTGGATAGTCGGGGAGGGAGAGGGGGAAACGGGGGGAAAGGGTTCATACACGGTTGCTGCGAATACGGCGGCCCAGACGTTGAGACCGGCCATTGCGAAAGCTCGGGTTTGGGGATCGCCGCCACTGTTTGCGTGTGGTGTTAGGAACTTGATCTAAACGGTAAAGGGTGGGTAATAGGGAAGAGGAGGAGACACGTACAGGATATCGGTTGTCCAGGCCCAGAACATGCTGTAATGATGTTAGTCAGATGGATGGATGGATGAAGAGTTTGCAAGCGGACAAGCGAGACGCACCAGTTCGATGCCTCGCCCCATCCACTGTTGTAGTATAGGAACCAGCGGAAGGCTCTGTTCTTGGGGTATACGGGAGTAGCAGCGAGCAGGATGCAGACGATGAAGTTTACGGTGCAGCCGAGGACCATCATCGGCCACCTGCGGGCTTTCAGGAACGTATCACCTAGAATGATATGCTTAGTTTCGTAGTCCAGTGGAAGTCATGTCATTGTCTTGAAACTCACTGATCCATGCCATGCCAAGCGTAGTCACGAGGATGATGGCGTACATTGGCGTTGTGTAGTCGTCTGTGATTGTGGCAATCAAATATTAGCGTGCGAAGGTTTCAGTAGAAAGCTAGGAAGGAAGGCTGAGGACGCACTGATTTGGGGAACGGTGAATGATCCTTTTCTGATGGTGTTCCAGCCCTTGAACCAGAAATTCAGGGATAGCGAGGGTTGCATTCCTATCATGTTGCAGCTGTGTGTGTAAGCCTCTACAAGGTATCGAAAGAATCAATAATGTACATACATTGAGATGACCCATAGAATCCAGATCTCTGGTGTGGTGAACCACTTCTTGACCTACACCCCGTATTAGCAATAAATCCGCCTCTCTCATGATTTTATTCTCTTTACCTGAGCGCGAGTAAAAGCCACCTTTTCAGCTCTCCCCTCCTTCGGATGCCGGTCCTTCGCAAGCTGGACCTCAGCTTCCGAGAACATGAAATTCGCCACGAGGCGCGAGGGCACTTCCGGAAGCAAGACTATCTGCGGAAGCGTTATGCCTAGTGAGATTATGCCGTCGATTATCATGAGCTATTCCGGTTAGTTAGCATACCATGCGTGTTTCGGAACTCGGATGGCATACCCATCTCCACCCAGACAAGCCATTGACGCCGTCCAGACCTGTGTAAGCGGCGCTTTGCAGGTACGAGTTGACCATGGGCCCGATTTGAGATGCTGTGTTAACTAATGCAAGACGCTGGTAAAGGGATGCCTCGAGTTAGTGCTTGCAAATTAAGATTTGAAGCGAGGCTCATGTGGCTTACTGTTGCTAGCTCACTGTTTTGGTACCAGGAGCCACAGAGGTACATAACTAGGTTGCATATTAGTAGATGTGAGAAAAATGATGCAAAGGGTTCTTACTGGCAGAATAGTGTCCGCTGGTCGAATGTGAGCCCATTGGGAACTTATTTGTTTTGTAAGGGTCGGGGTGATACATACGTTTCAAATACTCCAATGAGGGTCCTCAGAGCATACATTTGCCCTGCGGTCTCGATTTTGGATTGTGCAAAGGTACTATAGGTTATAAGTCTAACTTGTCAAGTTTGATGTTTAATGTCAACGCACCATATCGTCCATGCTATTTGTATGCATCTTGGGGAAGATTTTAGTGGGTTTTTTTTAAAGATGGCTTGTGGTACTCACGGAATGAAATATCTTGGTTTCGTTCGGACAAGGATGAAACTTGAAGGCCAGAGCGCAACCATCTAGTCCACTGGCATGAGATAACACGTTCTTCTAGAATGGAATGGGAATCTCCTACCAAACCGACATTGTAGCACGTCTATTTGAATTCATTTCAGCATTCTTAATTCGTAAAGGGGGAAGATGAGCACGTACATTAGCATAGTTTAGTTGCTGCATGTTTCTATTAGCGCCTGGTCTTACTCTCAAATAATATCATATGGCCCACTAACATTACCATAGAAATGGAGCTCTTCTTTCATGCCAGACACGAAGGCTGTCTGGAGGTTTGCTCTGAATCCCGTTAGCCGCCACCTAGAAATTCGGTACTATACGGTGTGCCTACTTGTCAATAAACTTTATAAAAGTCCCAAGGAATCCGAAAACCAGAAGCGTAAAATCCACCTTTCCAAAATACAGTTAGTTACGAGGCAGCCATTACCGAACAGCAAGATCTAACCTTGCGAATGAGACGTTGTTCCTATATTGCACCCGTATCAGTTCTCTGCCTGCAATCATGGCTACTCAATCTGCTCACCTCTTTACTTTTGGTCCAAGTAACCCAGAAGTAACTCTGCCATTTCCGGCCTTGCTTTGGCGGGCTTGACCGGTGCTCCGAGCTGGATGTGTCTGCATTGCTTGCTGTAGCACTTGCAACGACTTCTTGGGTACCCATGATGGTATGCTGTCCTTGAGAAGGCGAAGATCTAACAGGATTATGGCAGAGTGAACAGCGAAGAAGAAAAGTAGCGATGAGACTGTGGTATGAATCGATACCTAGCTAGTACTCGTAACGGGCAAGGTAGTCATCGGCCTTGGCTTGGGAAACAGGGCGGTACCGTGGAGATCTAGATCATGGAGTGCCGTGGTTGACCCAGGATCGTGGTCATGTTAACCACCGGGCCCACCAGCATGTTCCTTCCCCCTAGCCCC
>QGML01000512.1:0-16547 GCA_007825375.1 Lachnellula willkommii | reverse complement strand
ATCCTCGGCCGCGAAGCAGAGGGCACAGTCCTCTCCACCGGCCCCAGCGGCAACCTGTACAACCTCAAACCCGCCGACCGCGTCGTCTGGCTCGGCACCTCCGCCTACGCCGAATACAGCGCCGTGCCCGCCTCCAAAGCCGTGCTCGTCCCGTCCGCGCTCCCCGCCGGCATTGCAGCCGCCTCCCTGCTACAAGGTCTCACGGCTCTCACTCTGATCCGCGAATCCTACCACGTGCAAAAAGGCGATTGGATACTCGTGCACGCCGCTGCCGGGGGTGTGGGATTGTGGTTGTGTCAGTTGTTGAGGGTGGTTGGGGCTAGGACGATCGGCACGGCTAGCACGGCGGAGAAGCTGGAGTTGGCGAAGGCGAATGGTGCAGAGGTGGTGGTTAATTATAAGACGGAGGCGGATTTTGTGGGGAGGATTAAGGAGATTACGGGGGGTGAGGGGGTGAAGGCTGTTTTTTGATAGTACGGGCAAGGATCAGTTTGAGAATGATTTGGAGGTTGTGGGGAGGAAGGGGACGATTGTTAGTTTTGGGAATTCGGTAAGTTGATGAGTCTTTGAGGTGGGGAGGATGAGAAGTAAACTGACGAGGAATAGTCCGGTGCCGTACCACCCTTTTCGATTTCGAGGCTGACAGCGAAGAACATCAAGGTTACAAGGCCGACGCTGTTCAACTCTATTGCTACGAGAGAGGAGTACGAAGGGTATAGTGCTGAGCTCTTTGACTTCATTATCAAGGATAAGCTGAACGTTAGGATTCATGAGACGTATCCGCTCTCGGATATTGCGAGGGCACATACTGATCTGGAGGGACGAAAGACCACCGGCAAGCTGTTGCTAAAGCCGTAGGATGATGGATCATACCGGCCAGAGTAATTTGCATCATATATGAAAGACATATAGGTACAAGCCGAATTTAAATACTGGGATGCCAAACCCAGCTAAAGCAGTGTTTGAACTTTGAATCCGTAAACTTTCAGCGGTACCCAACCGGCTTGAATGATCAAAAACACTTGACTAGTGTATTCTTCATTACAGCTGTCCGGGAAGGACTATAGCTATGCCCACTTGGATCGAGATATCGCTACAGGTAACACAGGCAACGGCGACGGATTCAGGGAGATTCTGAATAGGGCGGTCAAGGAGACGTTGGGAGGAGCAGTTGTGAGCGATTTGTGTGTATTTGTAGGACAGAAGCCTGAACCTGAGTGAGGAAAATGATTAACCGCAGCGTTCCCCCGCTAGACTCCGCTAGCGCTATGCTTGCTAGGCTAGGCTAGCAGCAGGGGAGAGGGGAAGAGGAGAAGAGGAGAAAATCAGCCCTTTGATAAAATAAAAGCTACTTGGTAGGATATGCTATTGACGCTACCATTAATAAACGTCTTAAGCACGAGAAAGCGGGAACTCTTAAACGGCTTGTCTTGAGTAATACCGGCTCTTTGATATCTTTACATGCCTCTTGCTCGCAGCGCCAATATAAAAGAGCCTTTAGAGGATTTCAGATAAGTCAAAAGAAATCCCAACGATGCGAGTTATCATATTGATATAACTTACAAGTCCTTTTATAATCGCGATTGCTAATTTGGAGCTATTGAGCCCTCTGGCCGCTATGGTGCGTAGGAAATGAATAAATAGTAGAAGGAAGATCATATACTCGCACAATAATCTATATGCGTGTTTGGTATTTTGACATGTGTGTAAAGCAAACAAAGCATGTTCATAAACCCATCATTCATAGCCCCTCTAATCATGCCCGCAAACCCATGGATCAAAACAAAATCATTTCTTCCCCTCCTTGATAGCCTTAACCAACTCCTCCGGAGGGTCCTGACGGTACCCCTGTGGGTTATTGCTAACCCACCTCCACAAGTCCTCACAAGCATCCTCGAGCGTAAGCTCAGTCTTCCACTTCAACTCCTCGTTCGCGCGACTTGGGTTAGCAGTAAGATCCAACACGTCTCCTGCGCGGCGTGGCACAACCTCGTATTTGAGATCTCGGCCAACCACTGTGCTGAACGCCTTGATCATCTCGAAGACAGTGCAGCCACGGCCCGAGCCTAAGTTCCAGGCTCGGACGCCGGGGTTGGTTTCACGGAGGTGGTTTAGAGCGGCGAGATGGCCTTTGGCGAGGTCTACGACGTGGATGTAGTCGCGGATTGCGGTGCCGTCTCTGGAGGGGTAGTCTATAATCTGTTAGCTACTGAGACGATTTCTTGAGTCATGATATCCTACCATCACCAAAAACCAAAAGCTTGTCGCGCTGTCCAGTTGCAACCTTCCCCAGCAATGGCAGCAAGTTAAATGGTACACCCAATGGATCCTCCCCCATAATCCCACTCGGGTGCGAACCAGCAGGATTGAAGTATCTCAGCAGCGCACCATTCCACTTCTCGTACGGCTCACCCGCCTTCTTCGCATTGTTACGTTGAGCGTCAATATGATCCGTAATAACCAGCTCGATTGTGCTCTTGGTGCGTCCGTAAGGGTTCGTGGGGCCGATGGGGCAGTGTTCGGGAATGGGGATCATGTTGGGGACCCGAGTGGCGTCGCCATAGACGGTCGCAGACGAGGAGAAGACAATGTTGGGGACATCGTGCTTGGTCATGCAGCGGAGGAGGGTGATTGTCCCACCGACGTTGACACGGTAGTATTCGAGGGGGATTTCGGAGGACTCGCCCACAGCCTGCATCTCGAGTCAACGATGCGCTGGCAACACTGGGTGGACAGAACATACCTTGAGAGCTGCGAAATGGATGACACTGTCAATGTTGGGATTGGCAGCAAAGACTTTATCTAGGGCTTCCTCGTCGGTGATGTCGACCTTGTAGAAAGATGGTCGCTTGCCGCAGAGAAGCTCAATGCGATCGAGGGAGACTTCTGAGGAATTGTACAAGCTGTCCACGACGATGACATCGTAGCCATGCTCGAGGAGCGCGAGAGATGTGAAGGATCCAATATAGCCAGTTCCTCTATGCGATCAGATATTAGCAGCTGTTCTTGCGTCTCTGTTTACGTATGGCGGGGTAATTTTCTCTCTTCTGAGCTGAGACTCCACATGCGAATGATTGGAGAGGTCTCAAGCGCGGGCTAAAGTCAATAACTCACCCGGTGATCAGAACGGTTCCTACAGCCATGATTGTTTTGGTAAGGTGTCAATTGGGTTGAAGGAGTTTTTGGAAAGGATTGAAAGATAGATGTCCTTCAGGAAGGAAATAGCGGTAAACTTATATTATAGGTACGGTACGGTAGTTGGTTGGGTGGGGTGATGAAATAAAAGGGATAAATGCAGGGGTCCGTCGACAAGGAAGACACCTGCACGTGGTGGTGAATCGGCATCTACTTTGTAGATCAAACGGGACAACTATTTGTAGAAACAGATGATATTTAATTCAATAAAAATCCATGATTTAAAAAGGTAGACGAGCCTCGTCTCACTTGGTACGAGCTTTCGAGATACAGATCAATGCAATATGTCCCATATAAATGCCGGGGAAAGTCTCTTTGAATCGAAGATCAGATCTTGGTTTAGTCCCCGGAAATAGAACTGGTGGAAGCCGCAATATACTCCGTATACGGGTATCTGAAAGCGTTTCCTTTTCCTCTGTTACAATGTGTACTAAAACTCACGTCAAACCTATGTTGTCGTTATTTAAGAGTCCTGATCTGGTGATAAGCTACTCTTGACACATTGAGGTTTTTTATATAAAATTCAAGGCTATTTGCTCTAAAACACAAGATATAGACAGGTACGTAGCTGTTTGACCAAAGTTTGGGATAAGTCAAGCACCGTTGGAACTTACCTGATAATGCTTACTTCAACTATAGTAGCTAGCAAGATATCACCTTGCCTACCTACCTATTGCCCTATTACCCAAAACCATTCACTCACTCATAACAGGACATACATAAGTTTAAATGTCTGATGAGACGAGAGAGAGTTCCTACTCGGTACGTACCGAACCTTAGGTAATGTGGCGTCAGTCACCAGCCACAACTTAAATATGCAGCGGCCGCGTGCTTGCCCAATTGCAGGGATCCACGGTTCACCGACAGTTGACGGAGTATACCTAGTACGCGACTTTTTTATCGCATCCAGCCAGCCAGCCTCTCAACCAACCTCGACTTGATGCATCTGAGGAATGAAAACATCTCAAAGCGGACAACAACTCATCTTAAATTCCTTGCTGTTGCCCACCCAATTAATTTTGAACACACTCACAACTACAACCACACCCATACTCACATTGCGTTGCGTTACGTTGCGTCGCCTTGCCTTGCCTTGCCTTGCCTTGTCCCATCCTCACTCAGTTGCTTGACAACACCCCAGCTCGGCATTTGAGCTCAGACTCGGAGCACTCGGTGCACTACTCGGAGCAAACATGTCGACACGTAGAAGCACACGCGCCGCAAGCAGTCGCGCGGCATCCCCGACTGAAGCCCCAACTCCTCAGCGCCGTACTGCTAGAAGAGCAGGAAATGCCCAATTGCCAGCAGTCAACCTTCGCGCCAGCACTGCTTATGGCACCAACACCACCCCGTTAATGTCCGGCCGAAGTGGCCATGAAGGCAACAGACAAGTGAACGACGTTCTTCACACCCTCCTTGCCCCGAAAAATGATGATAGAGCAAGTAGTAAGTTCCAAAGGCTCTTGACTCCGAGCCCCGCTGATTGATTTCACAGCAGCTACTGGTCGCAGTGGTAGAGGTCGCCGCGGCGATCTACCCCGCGACGACAACATAACAGAAGTCGATCCCAATCGAACTTATGGTGTTGAAGATAGTGTTTTTCGAAATGCAGGTTTTGATACTTCATCAATTGACCAACCAAGCGACTTTATTCATGATGAGCCTCAAGTGGAAATACCACAGCCAGACCCGATACGTGAAGATCCTCATATTCACCATCGTCACCAACAACAGCAATCCGCCCAGAGAGAGGAGCGCCTTAGGCACTTACAGAACAGATGGAAGTTTGGAACACCAGGAGTTTCGTATTGGGTCACAGACCTCGTAAATTGGATTAATGAGTTATTCATTTCTTTCCTGGATCATTCAGCCTTCCTACTGCACAAGTACGTTAATCGAGATGCCATATTGAAATCTCAAGCTTACCTCAAAACAGACTCTGGAGCAAATGGGCTCTGGGACTCTTAGCTGCACTTCTGTTCTTACTATTCGTACGAGTTTATGAAACCCCCGACATAAACCAGGACTTTGGAGATACAGACTCGATTCTGTCACGCTTCCATCGACCTACTATTGAAGTGCCTTATTGGCTTAAACATCCATTGATCGCGGCTAGACTTAAGATTAGCCCAGACGATGTCCAAGAACTCTCCACTCAACTATACACCACACAAAACGACGTTGACGCTCTCAAGAAGCAGAACAAGCTGGCTCACCAAACAATTACAAAACTCAGGGATTCCCTTCCCAACTATATTGCCATAAAGAAAGATAGCAACGGGTACCTGCAAATCCCGGCTGATTTTTTCCAGGCTATCAAAGCCTTAATCATAGCAGATCCGGAATTACATCCTGGCCCCATTGACTCGGCCGACCAAACGTCGGAGACATCGACGGGAGTTACTACCAAACATTTTGACAAGGGATCCAGAAAGCAGTTCGATGATTGGTTGAACTCCAATCGCGCCAAGGTTAATACTTGGACGAACACCGAGCTGGAAAAACGTTTCCCTGATCTCATGAAGGATAACATCGTCGTGGCTAAAGAGGAGATCATTGATATGATTCGTGAGAACTGGCATGACAATCAGAAAGCGATAAAGACAGAACTCGCCACCATTACGAAAAACCTGGACCAGCAGCATCGCCAGCTCAACAAACTGATGCAAGAAGGTGGCCAAAACAAACAACAGATAAAGGCTTCGGTCCAGAAATATCTGAAAGAACTCCTTCCAGCTGCCCAGTTGGAAGCTCAAAGCAGGGCCAACATCAAGGCCAGCGCTAATTGGGGCAATACGCGGGTCAATCACTGGTCCCACAAGACAGGAGCTACAATCGATATCAACCCCACTTCAAAAAATTACCAATTCCCGAGCACAAAACTGAACATAGCCCGAAGGGCCTACCGATACGCTATCAGAAATCCACCCCCGATCCCAAATCCACCAGAAGCAGCACTTACACCGTGGGAGGAACATGGAGACTGCTGGTGCACACACGCGGGCGGCCTCGACGGCCTCGGAGGCAGCATCGCTGTTATTTCAGGTGCTAGCATTTACCCAGATCAAGTCGTCGTTGAGCACATTGCACCTACGGCATCCCTTCAGCCAGGAGCAGCTCCAAAAGACATGGAGTTATGGGCCTACATTGACGATTTCGAACTTTATGATACGGTGCAGAAACTATCCAAAGAGATGTTCCCACCGGAGTCTCGCGCGGTCGAGGCACAGCAAACACTTGGATACGTCCGAATTGCGACATGGACGTATGATATTGAATCTACAGAAAACATTCAGGCTTTCCAGGTCCAGCTTGATTTGAAGGCCTTCTCGGCGCACACGAATAAGCTAATAATTCGTGCGAAGAATAATTGGGGAGAGGGGAAAGTCGAATATACATGTTTGTACCGTTTACGGGTGCATGGGGATATTGTTGCCTCGCCGGGCCTTTGAAATGGGGTTCAGCAAGGAGTTGGAAATGCTTTGGGGTCGTTTTCGGATTCGGTTTGATTTTTTTTCAAAAGGGCGGCGTTCACGGCGGCGTGTTGCGCAAGATACCCTTTCTGTAGTTATTTAAAGCACGTTTTTGAAGGGCTTTGGGACTGTCCTGGTCCCGGTAAGAAGATTGATGGAATTGCTCTGAGATGGAGCATGGCTAGCATTATAATGGGCTAGAAAAATTCACGAATTATGCTCAATTTCTCGCCCAGGGCTCAAGTCTTGTGAAGTAGCTTTTTCAAACTCTAGAATCCGTGGCAGAATCATAAATGCGTTCTATTCTATCATTTCTATATACAATAACTACATAAGTCACCATAATCACCAGTCACGTCCCAGCCTCTCCGCCTTATCCTCCACAAGCTCATACGCCGGTCTAAAGCTCTGCTCTTTTGTCTCACTCTGTACATTCCCGGCTTTTAACGCCGGATTCGGATGTGTATCTGTAGTGCCACCAAGGGAAGTGTAGCCGCGGTCATAGAGGACGCAATATGGGATTTTGAGGTGGCGTATAAACTACCAGCACATATATCAGCATAATCCCCATCAAATCGTCTTGACTCCCAATCCACTTTTCCTTTCCTTTCACCTCCACATCCATTTCCATTTCAACATAACAAGAGACGGGATAGGGGAAGGGGAACAACACACCGCCCAAATCTCCGCATAATGCCAATCAATAACGGGATGCACCCTCATAAACGCCGGCCACCCATGATCCGTAGCATCGAAATGCGTCAGCACCTCGCCATGCGGATCCGTCCTGCGCGTGCCGACCAGGATGGCCTTGACGCCGGCGTGCTCGCGCAGGTACAGCCGGAAGGCCTCCTTCATCGGCTGCGTGTAGCGCGCCAGATCCAGGCTGTACGCGTCGATGGACCCGTCGACGAACGCGTCGACCTCTGCGAACGGGTGCGGCGAGATGATGTACACGGATTGCAGTTTGGGGGGCAGGGTGGCGGGAGGGTGGTGGGCGAGCGAGGCGAGGAGGAGGATGAGGAGGACGAGGCAGTCTTTGCCGCCGTTGTAGGAGAGGGAGATTTCGGGGAGGCTGGGGGGTTTTTTATTAATGTTTTGTTCGTTTTTTGGACCGGGTGGCTAGGTATAGGAAAGGAAAGGAAAGGAAGGAAGGGAAAAATGAAAAGAAACATGGGAAGCAAACCTATACCGCTCCAGCGCAGCAGAAATCACACCCAGCGCCACCCGCGTCTGCGCCTGTACCTGCCTCAGCAAAGGCGTCTCGGGCTCGCTGTCCAGAAAGGCATTCACGCGCCCTGCTATGTCCTGGCATATGGGCAGGATAGTGGGGGGAGCGGATGTGGATGGAGGCGTGGCGGGGTTTGGGACAGAGGGCGAGGGCGAGGGCGAGGACGCGGGCGCAGGCTCGTGCTTGTCATCGGGCCGCAGTGGCATCTCGTTGGGAGCGATTGTCCATGTGTATGTCTAAAAACAAAACTGAGTCGTTGTATTAGAGTTGTTTGCAAGTATAAGTACTTTACTTGCGGAGCCGGTCCGGTTGTTGTTGTTGCACGCGCGGGTTGGCTTTTTTAGCGTTGCCGAGCTGCGGGGTCTTTGGCGACGAGAGGGAGGCTCGGAGGGGAGGGGAGGGGTAATTTTTAGGGAAACGAGAGACATTAATTACTGTAATATTCAGGGGTATCATGGTATTCAATTGGTTTTCTGTAACTACTGTAGGTGGTAGGTACGTACGTTGTACAGACAATTACTTGTAATGGACACGCTATTGAAGGAGACCTGCTGCAAGAGCTTCAAGATCCTCCAATGTCTCGGGCTCATCTTCTGCTTCAATAAGTCGTCTCTTCTTCTTCGGTGCCTCTCTTTCTTGATCCGAATCATCCTCAAACCACTTCTTCGGTCTCTTTCCCGTCGGGGCTTCTTCCTTGTCATCCAATGGTAAGGAGGCAAGCAGAGCCAGTGGATCTTCGCCGTCGTCCGCCAATTCCGGAGCTTCTTTATCAACAATACCGGCCTTCTCGTCTGCTTCTCGTGCTTTCTTCTTCTCGCGCTTCTCTCTTTTCTTTGACTTTGCCAGCTGCTTATCGTCAAGATCTGCCTCTTGAACCCTCGCAGTCTCCGCCTCCAAGAACTTGGCTCTCTGAGCCTCGACTGTTCCTCTCCGAGCGAAATCGTCCTCATCTTCCAACTCGTACATTTGATGCGCCACACCATCCTCATCAAATACCAATTTCTGTCCCTTCTCCTTAAGCTTGAGTAGCTTCTTCTTAGACTTGAGTAACTTTTCTCGTCGTTTCGAGTCTACCACGATTGGTTCCCTGCCAATACCCGGTATAACCTTTGCCACAGGTCCAGAAGCCACTTCTTCATCGCCTGAGCTATCTTCATCCATGGGCACAACTCTCTTCACTGATAAGAAATCGTTGTCCTCATCAGCATCAACCAAGCCATTATCTGGTCGTTCAGGCTCGTCCTCGGCAATCAACTTGGAGTAATGACCCGAAAGCACATCTTGATTGCGGCGCTCAAACATTCGATCATATTTTGTCCGTACTTCACCCTTCTTCGGCTTCTTGCTTCCAGCCTCGACATCACTATCTTCGTCGCTGGACAACAATGCTCGCGGGGTGTTTTTGATCTTTTTCGAATCATCTCCTTTCTGAAACTTGATCTTTGGCGCACCAGGAAGACCCATACTTGATGCATAACCTTCCAAATCGTAGTCGTTGATCTTGAATATGTCCTTATCTTTCTGAACATAGATAGACCTAGTATAACTGACGAATGCTTTCTGGCCCAAGTATTTCAATTCGGGATCCTGAAAACACATATTTTGCAGCTGGGCTTTGATACTCTGTTGTTTCTTCGACCTGGGCTTCGTCATTTGGATTGGAACTTTCTTCTGCTCTAACCTCTTCAGCATGCCTTCTTCCTCGCTGGGGTCCAAGAATAAGACTGATTTCCCAGCTCGCTCATACCGTGCAGTGCGGCCAACTCGATGAATATAGGTATCTGCGTCTTCTGGACAATCTAGTTGAATAACCCAATCAACAGCGGGAAAATCGAGACCTCTCGCAACAACATCCGTAGCAAAAATACAAGAATTCTTCGAAGATGAAAATTTCGACGTGATATCCAGCCTCGCTGCTTGCTTCTGTCGACCATGAAGATGCATAAGAGGGATTCCCGGCTGTAAATGTCGAAAACTCTCATAGACAAACCGCACCTGCTTGCCCGACGACAAAAACACAATGATCTTCGCTTTCAAATTCGATCTTATAAAGCTGAACAGCGTATCCAACTTCTCCGCAAGCGGCGTGACAACATAATACTGTTGCAACGTCGTAGGAGTAGCGCTGGCCGCCGCTTCATGAACAGCCACATATTCCGGATCCCTCAGACTTAGACGCGCCAAATCAGACACCTTTTTCGTCTGTGTAGCACTGAATAGCATCGTTTGTCTCTGTTTCGGCAAATGTTCCACAATAGCGTCGACTGCTTTGCTGAATCCCATATCCATAATCCGATCCGCCTCATCCATCACCAGCATCTGCAGGTTATCGATCTCAAATGCAGCGGTCTGGTCCATATGCTGCAGCATTCGTCCTGGCGTACAAACAAGGATATTCATTCTCCCCAACCGTTCCTGCTCCTCTTGTAAACTCCTCCCGCCTATAACAAGGCCCGCAGAAAAAGTATGATAGCGTCCGATTTTCCGTAGGACTTCGAAGATCTGAATTGCGAGTTCGCGAGTTGGAGATATAATCAAGGCTCCTAACCCGTCTAGTTCTGTCCATTTCTGCCTATACAGATTTTCCAGTACCGGTACTAAAAAGGCAAGTGTTTTCCCGCTTCCTGTCTTTGCTGCCCCGAGGATGTCCTTCCCTTTCAGCGCAAGCGGTATGGATTTCGATTGGATGTCTGTGAGGGTATTGAAGTGCGATGCTTTGAGGCCCTTGGCTGTGGGCTCGGACAGGGGGAGGTCGGAGAAGGATTTTATTTCTCCTTTCGGGTCCTGGGTTTGTTAGAGGGTGAGATGAGGTGGTGAGTGTCACCTTACCAGCTCTTCGACTGCTTTTTGAAGCTTGGAATGGTCTTCGACATCGCGTTTTCTTTTCAGGGAGCGGACGTCATTTTTACCGCCTCTTCCAGAGGGTTTGGACTTGCGCCCAGTTGTTGGTGGAGCCATGTTGTGGAATACTGAGGTTGATTCTGTAAACTTTTTATCGAGGGCAGAATTATTTTCGATGCCCCCGAAAATTATCCGCTAGCGCCTAAATATGTGTAGGGCGGGGGCGGGGCGGGGCTTCTTTGTGCTCTTTCGCTCGATTCGGTTCACTTGATGACTTGAAAGTTGCTCAACTGTTTATGTACTTTGGAAGTGGAAAGGGTTTATTCTATCAAGAGTTAAGACGATATTTTACAATTTGGATCCGCTGCCCCATATTTACACCACCGCTTCTGGACTCCCTCCTCTCTCCTTACCTTTAAGCATAATCCTTCCCCCAGCCCAAATGAACGCTACCACAGCAGCCACAGCACTCAATATTCCCAAAGACCACCCCATCGTTCCCCAGCCATAATTTTGCACCACGGAACCCGCCCATAAAGGCCCGACCAATGAGCCGACTGCATAAGCAAAGTTGAATAATCCGAATCCTTGAGCAGCAGCTCCTCTCTTACCAAAGCCTTCCGGCCTCCTCTTCTCTTCCAAAGCCACCGTGTGATCAATTTCCGCCATGATCGCAGGGAAGACCATCGTTATGAATAGACCAATCAGCGCCAAAAGAGCACACAAAAGCACTTTTTGTCCAATAGAATCGTAAGTAACGAACCGCAGAAGAATCCAACAGGGCACTGCTGCGAGATATCCAATCGTTATCGGTGCTCTGGTGCCGTATTTATCGGAGAAGAAACCGAACACAGGACCCAAAAGTGCGGGAATAACGAGGGAAAGGAAAATTAGACCAGCTCCATTTGAATTCCAATGAAATATGTCTTTGACGTAGAGAGGAAGCGTAGAGTCGAATGAGGCCAGGAATATGGATGCGGCTAAGGTTCCGAACATAGCAGCTAGGAGACGAGGAATCCGTAGTAATGTAATCAACGGCGGAAGGCGTTGCACCCATTTGGGGGTCATGGCAGCCTTCTCTGATTCAGGAACAATAACCGTCGCGGGCATAGGTTGAACTTCGTCGTCTTGATTGGCAGCAGAGCCAATATCAGGTGAGGCCTCATCTGGGCTATCCCATTGTCGCGCTACCGATTTCTCAATCATACTCAACCGCAAAATGATATCAACACCGATAATGATGAAGCCCATAGCAAATACAACGTAATATCCAGCGTGAGCGTAGACCACACCACCCAAAAGGGGTCCCAGGAGTGATCCGAGACTTGTAGCGGCCGCAACGTAACCCATTGCTTGACCAATGTCTTCTTTTGCAATGGTGTCGGACAAGAGGGCAAGACCGACAGTCCATACTACAGCTGCCGAGAGGCCTTGGAAGAATCTTCCGGTTACCAGAACACCAAGGGAATTGCCAACTGTAAGCATTGCTGTGGATCCGCCAAGAGCGAGCAGGCCCAGGAGGAGGGGCATTCTCCGGGAACTAGATCTATCTGCGAACCATCCAAAGATTGCTATTGTGATTGTTAGAATAATATTAGAAGGAAAAGATAGTATCAACGGTGATATCGATGAGATGTGATATATAGTGTCATGCACTTACGGGATCCTACGGCCAGTGCCGCTCCATAGACACTGAGAAATACCGAAGTCCATTTCTGAACATCTTTCTCTTCGACCCCTGCCCTGACTGTCAAGGCAAAAGGCAATACAGGAACTACCAAAGAATAGAGAAAAATATCCTATCTTCTGTGAGAAAGCATCCAAGAAGAGTATTGGGTATACCGACAGTGAAGACAGCAGTTGCAATAGTAGCAATGATCAAAGCATTAGAAGAACGAACCTTCAAAAAAGGAGGGGCTGGAGCATCTCCGACCCTCTCTCCATAGATGAAGGTATAGAAACCGGCTTTTGTGATCATATTGAGGTAATGTATGTATGTATAGAGGTAGAGAACAAAGGATGGAGATCTCCACTCGAGCGGGACAATAAATGGTCTTTGTATACTACCATAGGGCCCACTTCAGGATGACGCTCTTCATTTTCGGGCAAGAGCTCCCCCATGCATATTGTACCCTGCCGCTCGTTGGTGATTGCACGCCGGTGAAGGCTGAGAGAAAGAAAATTTGTGAGAATTAAGAGAGAACCTTTTTACTTCCGTAATAGAAATGTTTATTGTCCCGTCCCATTGTAACTCGGGACCATACGGTCAACGAGAGCCAAGAAGGGGAAAAAAACCGATTGTTAAACGCCAAGGAAAGGAAACAAGCTTATTTATATGACTGACTGTAACCCGCCGAGTTGATGGCCGTGCCGTGTGTCTTTCATAATTGCTCCGATTCCCGAGTGAAGCTGGAAAGTCGGTGAGAGCTGGCAGAAATCGACTCCGCACTAGCGGCCGCTTATTTGTGGCCAAAAAATGTTCCCTTTGAAAATTGCATCAAATCGATAAGCTTCAGCCACTCCGCAAAAGACAAGACAATACCACAGGAGTTGGATACTTCCACGATGCCTCATCGCGCAGCCTCCCCGGCTGTCTCTGAGAATGAGTTCGATATTACCAAGTCATTGTTCAAAGATGACGACGCCGAAGACGACAAGTTTACTGCTCCCACTAGCAAAGATATAGGAGCGTGGGATGCTGGTGGGATACTTGATTTGGGAGTGGAGAGCGATGGAGAGGGCGATGGAGCTTTTATCGCTGCTCAGCAGGCAGCGTCGAATCGGAAAGCTTCCAATCTAAAGGGCAAGACGGTGAAGAAGGGTGGAGGATTTCAGGCAATGGGTAAGAAGTTCGCTGTGGGGTTATAGTTGAAATTTCACTCACTAACATTGTCCCAAGGTTTAAATTCCCATTTACTCAAGGCCATCAGCCGGAAAGGCTTCTCTGTACCTACACCTATTCAGCGAAAAACAATTCCTCTAGTCCTCGACCATCAAGATGTTGTTGGCATGGCACGAACTGGTTCCGGAAAGACTGCGGCATTTGTGATACCAATGATTGAGAAATTGAAGGCGCACAGCGCACGGGTCGGAGCAAGAGCATTGATCATGTCACCTTCTCGAGAACTCGCTCTTCAGACATTGAAAGTAGTCAAGGAATTTGGCAGAGGCACGGATCTCAAATGCGTGCTATTGGTTGGTGGGGATAGTCTGGAGGAACAATTCGGGTTCATGGCCGCAAACCCCGATATTGTCATTGCAACCCCTGGTCGATTCCTACATCTCAAAGTGGAGATGTCTCTGGACCTCTCTTCCATGAAATACGTGGTGTTTGACGAGGCTGATCGACTTTTCGAGATGGGATTTGCAGCCCAATTGACTGAGATTCTACACGCCTTGCCAATTACAAGGCAAACTTTACTATTCTCCGCCACGCTCCCCAAATCTCTCGTCGAGTTTGCTAGAGCTGGTCTGCAAGAACCCAGTCTTGTTCGGCTCGATGCAGAAAGTAAAGTGTCTCCAGATCTCCAGAGCGCATTTTTTAGTATCAAGAGTGCCGAGAAAGAAGGCGCATTACTACATATTCTCAACGATTTGATCAAGATGCCTACTGGTCCACCGGAAGGAGCAAAGAAAGCTGCCGAAAGAAATGACAAAAAGCGGAAACGAGGTGCTGATGGGCCAGGTCCAAAACACAAACCTACGGAGCATTCGACGATCATTTTTGCAGCCACCAAGCATCACGTTGATTACTTGGCATCGCTTCTACGTCTCTCTGGGTTTGCTGTGTCTCACGCCTATGGTTCGCTGGATCAAGTGGCGAGAAATATTCAAGTCGAAGACTTCCGTACTGGAATGACCAATATACTGGTAGTTACCGATGTTGCTGCAAGAGGTATTGATATTCCTGTCTTGGCAAATGTCATCAATTACGACTTTCCCCCACAACCGAAGATCTTTGTTCATCGTGTTGGCCGTACAGCAAGAGCCGGTCAAAGAGGATGGAGTTACAGTTTGGTTCGAGATACAGATGCACCCTACCTGCTGGATCTACAGCTGTTCCTTGGCAAGAGACTTTTGCTTGGTCGCGAGAGCGGAGAAACACCCAATTACTCCGAAGATGTGATTGTCGGCGCGCTGCTCAGGGACAAACTGGAAAGTACGACTGAGTGGATCCAGAAGCTCCTGAGTGATGACGATGATCTCAGTGCACTTCGGACTGTTGCAGGAAAGGGCGAGAAGCTGTACATCAAGACTCGCAATTCAGCGTCCAACGAGAGCGCAAAGAGGGCCAAGGAAGTTGTTGCCTCTAAAGGGTTCATGCAGATGCATTCCCTCTTCAACGGTGAGACAAACAATGCAGAACAAGCACGCATTGACATGCTTGCCAGAATCAGTGGATTTCGACCACAGGAAACTGTGTTTGAGATCGGTACTAGGGGCAAGGCAGCCCATAGTGAGGCTGCCGAGGTCATGAGAGCGAGGAGACAGAAAATTATACCCAGAAGACAAAAAGAAGAAGACGAGAAGGCGGCAGCAGAGGCAGAAGCAGAGGCCAACGATGAGGATTTCGACGCGATGGATGTCGAACCGGATTCCGACGATGACGATGGTCTGGAAGTTACTGTGACTGGCGGTGGAGATGACATGGAAGAAGCATCGGATGGTGAACTAGAAGTCACGTTCTCTAAGACAGCGCAAAAAGGCAAAGGTAGGACGCTATCTTACCAGGACTCGGAGAACTTCATGTCATACACTCCAAAGTCAATCAACAGGGCCGAAGAACGGGGATATGGAGTTCACTCGGGATCCTATAACACAGCATCTCAGAACTCGAATTTCGTTGAGGCGGCTAGAGGCGTCACTATGGACCTTACAAACGACGATGGTGCGAAGTCATTTGCCGAACCCGCCAGAGCAAAAGGTATGCGATGGGATAAAAAGAATAGCAAATACGTCGCTCGAGCAAACGACGAGGATGGTTCCAAGGGAAAGAAAATGATCCGTGGTGAAAGCGGACAAAAAATCGCAGCCAGTTTCCAAAGTGGACGATTCGACAGGTGGCGCAAAGCTCACAAGGTCGGTCGGCTACCGCGCACTGGCGAGGCTGAGCGAGAAGGGGGTGGCGGAGGAGGTGTAGGAAGAGGAGCTGGAACGCGGTATAAGCATAAGCAGGAGAAGGCTCCAAAGGAGGCTGACAGGTATCGTGATGATTATCACGTGAGGAAGAAGAGGGTGGCGGAAGCCAAGGAGAAGAGAGTTGGGTCTTTCAAGGATGGCACTGGGAAGGCTGAAATCAAGAGCACAAATGATATCCACAAGGAGCGAAAGTTGCAGGAGCAGAAGAAGGCGAAAAATGCTAGGCCTGCGAAGAGAGGAAAGAAGTGATGGAAGCAGTCTGGTTGTATATTGCACTCAGTGGCACGACCGAGTCCTGTGCGGCAAGCTACTTTTTAGCTATGAAGATATATGGACATGAAAGAGCAAGCAACCTTCTTCAAGAACGCCAAGATATCCTACCAATCCAGTCCTGTGAATACCTGCAAATCAATGTCACACAACGCCAGAAACAAACGATTCAAACAAGCGAAATGCCCAACTATCTCCCAACACCCAAAAGACTGAGCAAGCAACCCTCCCAATTCGCATCCCTGAACCTGTTGATTTCATGTTTCCCATCTGCCCGAAAGTCACCTGCAGTTCTGATCATAGCTTGTGTCTCGTCAAGCCACCGTACTCATTCCACATCATTGTTTCCGTCACTGCTTCTGTCTCTCCTGTCTCTGTCACTGTCTCTGTCGGTCGGT
>QGML01000511.1:0-16548 GCA_007825375.1 Lachnellula willkommii | reverse complement strand
AAGTACTCACGGACTATAAGTCTATGCCACCTATAGAGTACACTTATCAGGTGTTCGTCTGATGTCTCCGCCCCCTTTACTCCGCGGTAGTTGACTCACGCAAGCATACTCCGTATCTCGCACTAAATCGCTAATGAAAACGCTATACAAATACACACTTTGAAATTTCTTAAGGGATAAGTAGATGTTGAAATAGCGCATTGTATTAGATAGAAAAGATTTTTATAGGATTATAACATGCATATTATAAAAAAGTGTGCATTTTACGACCCGACTTTTGTATTTTAGTATACTTGCGCGGCGCCGCACAACTCGCCTAGGGCAGGTGCGCATTACAGTAGCGTGTGAGTCTACTCCGTAAACTCCGTAATCCCACTATTAAACACGGGGCATTAGCACTAAGTATCAACAGTCAGAACCTAGAGGAAGATAGAGATAGAGTCCCCAGTTAGAGAAAGGGAGGTTGATCGCTAGCAGATCTCCGCTAACCGGCAAGAGAGCGGGAACGAAATTAAACAAGGATTGATATATCTCGCAATGGTACGGAATAACTGGCTACCAGTACAGCATTCGGGGCTTGGGAGAGATGTTCGGTCTAGAAGTCCGCTGAGCGGGGTGGAATTCGAATTGGAATTCGGATGGAAACTTGAAAGACGGGAGTTGGATGGTTGGGAAACTGAGATGGACGGATATGATTAGGAGTACGAGGTTGTTACACGGCGGAGCGACCCCTGCAGGTAGTTTGTTTGTTGCTCGGTCGTTGCTGGTTTTTAAGTACTCACAGACTGGAAATCTAGAATAAATCACCTTTGCACTTGTAGGGGGTTCGTCATGTATCTCCTCTATGAGTGAGTTTGCTGCGGGGAAAGTCAGCTTACCACCCTCTGGGTAGGCTTAACGTGCTTATCAAAGCCCCTGCCGTATCCCTTAGCTTTGTGACACTATTTCACGCTGTACTACCTATGTATCTACAAAAGGAAGGGTCCTGCGTCAAGTTCCCCTTGGAGCAACTTCTCAACTCTTACTTTTTCCCAGCGTGTTTTCCGACCCTGCTGTCTCTAGACACACAAGCGACGACTGACTGCTGTAATACATTACCAGGTTCCCAACATGGCTGCAACGCTGGACGTCACAGTAAGTCAATCGACTCGCCTGAAATGCCTCAAGAAATTTACCTATTTGCCCGCATAGAAATACCCTGGAAACATCATCAACAACGAGTTCGTGCCAACGACGGAAACCCGACATTCTATTAACCCCTCAACCGCCGAACCCTCTACGAGGTCCCGGTTGCAACACAAGACGATGTCGACAATGCAGTGAAACATGCCAGGACCGCATTCAAAACATGGTCCAAGACCCCATTCGAGGAGAGGGCGAAATTACTTCTCGCCTTTGCCGATGCTGTGGAGGCCAATCGGGACGAATTAGAGGTACTGCAAACAAAGGAACAGGGCAAACCACTAGGTCTTGCACATGTAGAGTTCGATATGACTTTGGCGTGGTTGAGGACATTCGCTACCATGGAAGTCAAAGATGATCTGCTGGAGGAGAATGACGAGCGCAAGATCATCCAGACCTTTCCTCCACTCGGGGTTTGCTGTGGGATTGTGCCTTGGAATTGGCCCGTACTGCTGGGTCTAGGGAAACTGGGACCCGCTCTCATGACGGGGAATACTTTTATTATGAAGCCATCCCCATTCACTCCGTATTGTGACCTTAAGGTCGGCGAGCTTGGGATGTCTATCTTCCCACCGGGGGTCTTTCAGGTCCTGAGTGGAGGCGATAATCTGGGCCCAATGCTAACGGAGCACCCCGGCATTGACAAAATCAGCTTTACCGGATCGATTGCGACAGGGAAAAAGGTCATGGAAAGTTGTTCGAGAACCCTCAAGCGTGTGACTCTTGAGCTTGGTGGAAATGACCCCGCAATTATTTGCGAAGATGTCGATATTGAGAAGATCGTACCGAAGATTGCAACGCTTTCGTTCTTGAACTCGGGACAGATCTGTATGCTTGTGAAGCGGCTCTATGTCCATGAGAGCATATATGATAAGTTCCGGGATGCGATGGTTGCGTTTACTAAGAACGTGAAGACGGGAGACGGCTTTGAGAAGGATATCCTCGTTGGGCCGATCCAAAACCGCATGCAGTCAGTTATTTCCCCTCGAAGATGCTGATGGATGCGACACACTAACACATTTCAGATACGAGAAAGTAAAGGACATGTACTCGGAGATTAGCAAATGCTCGTGGAAAGTAGCATTTGGAGGGGCGATCAAAGAGGCTTCGAGAGGCTACTTCATCACACCAACTATCATCGACAATCCACCGGATGATTCCCGCATCGTGACAGAAGAGCCATTTGGGCCTATCATTCCGATGCTAAAATGGTCTGACGAGGAAGATGTTCTTGAGCGGGCAAACAGCCTGGAAACGGGACTGGGCGCTTCGGTCTGGACAAGAGATCTTGCACGTGGAGAGCGTATGGCGAGGGAGTTGTCTGCCGGTAGCGTTTGGGTTAACTCGCATTTCGATGTCGCCCCGAATGTGCCGTTCGGTGGGCATAAGAGCAGTGGAATTAGTAGTGAGTGGGGGATGACGGGTTTCAAGAGTTACTGCAACTCACGCTCGCTGTGGGTTTGGAAGAAAGTGTTTGAGTAGATCACGGAATAACAGTCACATGACCATTGAATAACATACTTTAGTTTGAATAATATATAATATATATCAAGAAGCTTGATTCTAATAGGATATAAAGCCGACTTGAGGGTTTCAGGTTAAGTAAGGTACCTCCTGGTAGCCCACGTGACCGCAGCACGTTTGATTGGGCCTGGTGGGCACCCCAGCGCGCATTATAATTCCTACCACTCCACTTCTAATTGTTTTGTGTAAGAAATAATAGCGCAGCCATTATTTATGATGCTTGTTCCATTATTGGTGGTTTCAATCATTGGGCCATTCCCAAACAGGCAATACAATCCCCTTTTGCAGAAGAAATTATAGATAAGCCCTGCTCTTATCAGCCGAGTATCAAAGCAAGGTTCCTTGTCACGATATCGGAGCTCCTCCCGAAGTGACAGACACTACGGAGTACTAACAGCTTCAATTCCCAGCAACCTGTCTATAGATACGGTCGCCAAGCATCTTAGCTTTACCAAACAATGACGAATCGGTAAAGATGCGATAACAAAGAATATGTTATCGGCTTCATGCGAGATGGAGATCTTGGCAACCCAAGTGCTCTTAAGCATGGCATGCCCCTTGGACCTTAGTGTGCGTCCTCAAGTAAGCTCTCGAGGGAGCATTTTGGACCACGGGCACTTCTTTGCGGCTTCTATTTCTTGCTCCGGTAGTCAGAATGAGCGACGCAGTACGTATAACACCTGAGTCCTACACGATACCCCAAAGCTGATATTAGACAGCCAGTATTCAACGAGTCGATCCCGAGTGGAGGAGACCCCACGCAAGTGGATGTGAATGCCCAGTATGCCGGGTTTGAATATCACTACACATACGTACGTACCCGACCCCTTTGCTTCTTTTACCTCCTTGCCTTTTCTGCATTGGGACTCTCGAAATACCCTCTCTTAAATCCTACTCTAAACAAAACATGGTACTAATTCACGGTAGCTCGTGTTCTGTGGGTTCATTGTATGGCTTATCATTCCAGGAATCGGACTTCTGTATGGAGGCCTCGCACGCCGCAAGTCTGCCGTTACTCTTCTATTCCAGAGCTTGATGGTCGGGGCAGTAACAACCTTCCAATGGATGTTCTGGGGATACAGTCTGGCATATTCACGGACGGCCGGGCCTTTCATAGGCGACATGGCTAACTTTGGGATGAAAAATGTCATGGCTGCCCCTTCTCCCGGCTCGGCTGTGATTCCGGAGATTGTTTTCTGTCTCTACCAACTCTTGTTCTGGTAAACTGCCCTCCCCCCGAACCTGGAGATGATGGACTCTAACGTAGGTATAGCGCTTGTACGGTGCAGATTGTAGTTGGCGGGGCTTTTGAGCGAGGTCGCATTATTCCTAGTCTTGTCTTTGGCTTTTTCTGGGCTACTATTGTCTACTGCCCAATTGCATGCTGGACGTGGAATTCGAATGGCTGGCTCTACAATCTGCCCTCCCTGGATTTTGCTGGAGGCGGACCAGTTCATAGTAAGCAGCTTCCCGCAGCATTTCTCTTCCCCAGGACAATTCATTGTCCAATTCTTATGTCTCATGCCCTCTGAAACACCCGATCACCCCAGATCTTGGAGTCTCACCAATCAATCAACGCTGACTTCCATGACTTGCAGTCGCCTCGGGCTGGTCAGCATTAGCCTATGCGTTCGTCCTCGGGAAACGCAAGCACGCCGGCGATAAATCTCACGGCAAGCCTCACAACACCACACTCGTATTCCTCGGCACGGTTCTGATTTGGTTTGGGTGGTTCGGCTTCAACGGGGGAAGTGCTTTGAATGCCAGCGTACGAGCAATGGTAGCAGCCTTCAACACGAACGCCGCTGCCTCAACGGGGGTAATAGGGTGGGTAATGGTTGACTATTTCAAGCATGGTCGGAAATTCAGTGTTGTTGGGGCGTGCGAAGGTGCTATCGCTGGATTGGTCGGCATTACCCCAGCGGCTGGCTATGTGGAGCCATGGCTCGCAGCTGTCATAGGGTTCATCACCGCCGTCGTCTGCGCGCTTCTTCAGAACTTGAATGATTGGTTGCATATTGATGAGGGGATGGACGTCTTTAAACTCCACGGCATTGGAGGTATGGTTGGCAGTTTCTTGACAGGAATATTTGCCACTTCCTCAAGTAAGTTTAAAATTCCCCTCTATTGGTGGCATGGTGACTGAATGACCTGTTCAGTTTCTGCACTCGATGGAGTTACAATTGCCTCGGGCGGAATCGACGGCAACGGAATCCAAGTCGGAAAGCAATTTGCGGAAATCACCGCCATTTCCGCCTACTCGTTTCTGGTTTCTTGTGCCCTTCTTTACATTTTGAAATTCATTCCAGGAATGCACTTGAGAATTACGGAAGAGGCAGAGATGAATGGTATCGATTCAGATCAGTTCTTTGACGAACAGATCGGTGACTGGGGGTTGTTCGACGAGTTGGATAAAAGAAGATTGGAAATAGAGCTTACTTCTCCTGGGACGCCGCAGGCGCAAGAGGTGACTGGGAAGTCCTCATCTGATGATGCCGAGAAGAAGATTTGAATGAAAGAGAGAGGTTTGCCTTAGATAGTGATTTGAGCGATAGATATCTCTGTGGATGGGTTTAGTAGAATGTATTGAGAAGACAATACCTTTATGTTGATTATCTGAAGTTGTGTTCGCGGGCTGGATCTCACCGGTCTTGAAACCAAACACCTGAGTTTAGGGTTCGAACGGCGAAGCTGATAGTTCTCTTTTGACGATCGTCTGCACCCTTCAATTGTTTGAGACTAGAATGATGGTTGTTTACTGGAAGGATGATATGAAAACCCTTCGAATAGATGCCCTCCATGAGTGTCAGCTCAAAAGATAGCCAGTGCATTCCCGTGACTCGAAACTCCCCCCTCACAGTTACTAGGAGAGCTAGTGACGAAGAAAGTCCACCTGCCCTTCTCCTTGCAAACTCCAGACAATTTCTCCAAGTCAAACAACTCACCCAAAGGCATCCCCCAGAACGCAAGGATATACTCATGCAGCATATACTCCTCATGACTGGGCCAAGCCTCAAAACTTGGTGCATCGCCCGCAACAGCAGCAAAATAGCAGTCGTGTAGCCAGTCCAGCATCGCATCTTCTTGCTTTATACCGGCCCATCGTTGCCCGTCCGCTGCTCCGAGCCCATGTGGCCTCAGTGCAGCAGCAGCACGGGCGTCTGGAGTCTTCGAATAGTAGGTGGATGTAAAGCCACTTCGGATGAACAAGATGTCTCCAATCAGAATATCACCGCCCTGAGAAGCGGGACGGATGTCGATGCCTTGCGCTTTTCCACATGCGTACAGTTCGGAGTAAGGGATGCAGTAATGTTCGTACGGGTCTGGCTTAATGTTAGCAGTTTGCAAGTCCTACTTTACGCAAAACAACAAACGTGGACGTTGACTATTTTCAGATCTGTCGTTGACTTGAGAAAGGAGGCGTGCCTACCATATGGCATACCCTTCTCATTAGCGTACGTCCAATAATCGATCAACACTCCCCTCCCAGCAATTCCATGTTGAGCCCAGTGATGAATGCCGCAGTTTCCATTCTTCTCTGGCCCTTTGATATCCTCTGCCTTGGTGCCTAGAAAGATCAATATCTGCACATAGAATATCGCACTAAGCACTCTCACCATTGTAGAACGTCTTGGTCGATATATGAGCTATATGTCTCAGCCCGTCCCACTGCGTCCCACTCTAACCGACGTATTAGCATAGTAAAAAGCTAGATATTGGGACAGAGCTAGAAGCCTAGGAGCTGTCTCGGGAGCTTGCATATAGGCTCCCGAAACAGCTCCAGGCTCCTTAGCTCCCATATAGGAAAATGTGTTGTTTTGTATGAGAATAAGCTCACCTGTGTATTCATGGTGTATATATCGTCGTACGCAACGCCTGGGGCCAACTCCTTGATCTCATGCTGGAATTGCTCGCGGCCGAACGCAGGGACTTTGGGCACATCGAGAGGCAAGTTTAAGGGGACTATTTGGCCGCTTTTGATCTCTTTCGAGGCTGCAGCGACTCGGGCGGGTGTTAGGAGGTTGACTCGTCCTAGATAATCATCCGCTCCCCAAACCCAGGCCCTGCAATAAATTAACTTGATTTGTGTATATTTGGGAGAGGTACTTACGCCCCCTCTGGTGCGTCCTCTCTTCTGGGAACATCTTTTCGAGAAGGAAACTTGGTGGAATCTGGAGAAAACGGAATAACAGTAGCTGTCTTATTGCCGGTCAAGAAGTCGCTGATCTGGGTAAGTCGATTGTTTGATTGCGATTTGAGGTCTGTCATCTCGACTAGTTGTAATATGAAGATGATCTCTCAAAGGAGATGGAAGATTGTAGACGGAAAAGTGAATATCTGTACAAGCAACTAACAGGAAAGAGACATATAATATAGTATCAAATGAGGGGAACTTCCCCCGCCTTCGTCCGGACATCCCGCAGGCGCGGGGTTGAAGACTCTTCATTGTCACTTGTTCAGTATGAAAGATTCTTCGCGACTGACTGAAAGTTACAACTGTTACCCGTGCGAAATCATATACATTGAAAATTGCTTGTGCTTGTTTCTTTCTTTCTTTCTTTCTTTCTTTCTCTCAGGTTTATACTGTAGAAAGTGTCAGCCATATTGTAGTTATTATTGTTGTCTGCGGAAAAAACAATATGTAGGGCGGGCCATAGAGACCCCGAACGAAATCGCCAGCCGTTCAATTTAGCCCGCGAGGTCTCCTTGAAACCATAACCACCACTCGGACAAAGACTGCAAGTATGTCAGCGAGTCCAGAGAGCAGTTCTGCCCCAACCCCTCGCAGACGAGGCCGGCCCCAACTCACGCCCCTTGAGCCGTACCGGGACCATATTATCGAGTTGTTCAAGAATGATGTACCCATCATTGATATCGCTAGGAGACTGAATCTAGAACACGGTCTCGACGTGAGCGAACGTACTATATCACGTCGACTCACAACATGGGACGTGAGTATCTTCCTCCACTGGGCATTTTATTCCCTTCCTTGGACCAACTCAGGATTCTTGGAATTCTTTCTTAATCATCTCCGACATTAAACAACTCCTAAATAACCACAAGGCAGCAATCTTGATAAGCAATGCTGATTTAAGATCAGGTCCCACGCAAGAAGTTACGCACGCCCTCCTCGCAAGAGCTGCGGGATAGAGTAATCTATCACTATAACAAAAACCTCAATGACGAGCAGATAGCTGCGGAGTTACTGGCCGAGGGTTTCGAGATCAAGTCCCGTAGCCTCGCGCGGTTGCGGCAGAAATTGGGACTGAGAAGGCGCTCCAAATACCCAGAGTTCAGGGAATATTCCGAGTCAGAGGACGAAGCACCATCTGCACAGCTAGAGCCCGAAGCAGGCCACTCGAAAACACCGCCTGCGAAGAAGCGCAAGAAGGCGGCAAAACCAAAGTTCAATTCCGCGCTCATACCCAAAGTCACAGCATTCGTGGAGAAGTATATGAGTAAATACGATGGCTCTCACGATTTCAACCACATACGGCGCGTTGTCGGGCTGGCACATCTGATATACACGGATATTATCAAGGAGCGCGAAGAATCACCGCCTTTCTTTGACGAGACGCCAGATCTGGATCTACATATTATTACACTATCGGCACTTCTGCACGATGTGGGTGATAAGAAGTATCTTGAGCCAGGACAGGATGGTAATACGCTTGTGCTCGCTACGCTGCTGGGCTTTGGTGCACCAGAAGAACTAGCCATCAAGGTGCAACGAATTGTGCTTGGGGTGAGCTATTCGACCGAGGTAAAGGACCCTGCGCAGACAATGGGGTTGATTCAGAGGTATCCGGAGCTGGCAGTTGTTCAGGACGCAGATCGTTTGGATGCAATCGGGGCAGTGGGAATAGGCAGGACATTTACCTTTGGAGGTGCGAAGGGGGCGAAAGATATGGGGGAGACGATTCAGCATTTTGAGGACAAATTGGAGAAGTTAGAGGGCATGATGAAAACCGGACCAGGGAAGAGAATTGCGAGGGAGAGAACAGAGAGGTTGAAGACATTCAAGGGGTGGTGGGAGGAGGAACAGAAAGATGCCGAGGGACTTTTGAGGAAGAAATGAATTCATGTATGTCCTTACCTTACCATCAAGGTCTTGCACGTGAGCAACCTGATATCCACCCTGATGGCACAACCGGCCTTAAATGCTTCATAGTAGCACTCATTACAAGGCCATCTCACGTCAAAACTGGGAATACGATGTGTTTTATACTCATCCCCTCAACTTCCTTTCGGAATTAATGTCAATGGACACGGTACCCGCCAACATCGATTATCCAGAATCCCCGAATTTTCCTTGTTCCGAGGCTACAGACAAGTCTCGGTATCAGGCGATGACCTGATTTTTGGGGAGGCGTCGTCCCTCGAATCAGGCACAGCAAAAAGTGATTGGAGGTGCAATTGAAGGTCCATGCCCCATACCAAAAAGTCGGGCCTTCGCCTGACAATCAAGGTAGAGCATTTGTCATGAGGAACCTTGAGGTCTCTTGTGTTATCGCTCCGCTCTTCGAAGCCTTTTTTTAGTTTAGCAAATTACATCTGCGACCCTGTGAGGTCAACTTGCAAGACCGCTTAGAACAAGTCAGGTACTATACAACAATTGGATGACATTTTGGCGCAAATCGCAAGCCGCGCCGCGCAAACTAATAAGATACTAGCTCCGCATGGAATCTTGGGGATTTGGACCTCTCGGTATTCGGTAGCCCTCGGTCACGAGGACAATTGCTGAGACGGATGGGATATGATTGGTATCTGGTGCCATTATGTTTGATGTCTAATAATAGGAGATTACTTTGATACCTGTGCAATTTAGACTCTTGGAAGATACTAACAATCTAGTTTTTAACCACATATCTATTTGCGTCACATTTAAATCGATGCATTACTTGCTTTGCCCTAGGACCTAAATTAGGACCCAGTCCAGTACCTACAGTTGGCTATCAGTATCGTGCGGCGAACATAAAGTGTACTTGGCGGCGCAAAGGACTTGATGCAAAGTCGAATATAAATGCAGAGCTAATGAGGTGCGACTGCTAAATCTAGATTAGGAAGTGCGCCTAAACTTTGTTGCCATATCGAGATTCGACAAAGTGCAGAGCTCCAAAATGCCGCGCTTCTACTGGCAGAACTAATAGGAGGGAGGCTTAGCCTCGTATTAGGTAGGCTATTCATTTCACTCTAACTTTCCGAAGAGGGGATTCTGGAAGCCTTTCTAGTTGTATGATCTCAACTGCAATACACCCTTCTTTGCGATATCAAGCTACCCTCCTCTTCCTATAGCTGACTTGATGTAATATAGATCTTCTGCCTTGCCACCCGGAGCCTATTATAACGTGATGTAATGTAATTCTTCATGCGAGGGGCGCCTTTTCGGTCCCTACTATGCTAGCTATACTATTGCTACGGCCATCCAGGTTCCCTAATCTTCCTCACCTCGACGTCTATCTACTTTCGAGACTATTCCTATGCTAACATCGCCGACCTCAACCTACTTGGAAGTATTGCAGGCGCTAAAGGAGCTATAGGAACCAGGGAAATAGGAATGAAATCATCCCCAGTGGCTCCTCACGATTATCTAACTGCTTTTCCGAAGGTGGTAAGCAGAATATCTTAGTATACTTTAACATTTTCACGCATACATAAACCGCCCTGTCCCACACCCTGCATCTTTCATCTCCATCAAAACGAACAATCAACACTCATCAGCCAACCTGTACCCTCGTTCCCAATACCCAACCAGCCGCAAACATGAAGTTTACATACACCGCCGTCGCTACTGCCCTCCTCGCCGCTGTTGCCCAGGCAGGAATAATCCAAGACCTCGCCGCCCGGATGCCACAATGCGCGGTCCCCTGCATGGGACCCGCAGCCGTTGATGCCGGATGCCCCCCGTTCGACCTTACCGAGGCCGACTATGCGTGCATGTGCGCGGCCAAGAAAGACATCCGGCATTATGCAAAGCACTGCGTCCACGACGCCTGCGACCATGATGAGCGCAAGCGTGCGTACCTTCACTTCCATTCCATTCCACGCTTCCCTTGCCTTCCCTTGCCTTGCCTTGCTTTCCAATGACTGACAGAGTGCAGAGGTCGTTAAGATCGTCGGCAAGATCTGTGACCTGGTAGATAAGAAAACGGGTGCTTGATCAAAGTCCGCTTCCACCCGAGTCGACGACTTCGTGATTCCCGCGGTATGCAAATCCCCCGAGCCGTCAGTCGGTTTCCTCGTATGGATATATACGGGGCTTGAGGTCTTTTCAGACTGCTCCCGATTGCTTGGACTCTTCCGGATTCATAGATATTTCTTGATTGGGGTAATACTGACTGGGAAAACTTGCAGGTATAATCGATGTCGTCGTCCATAGCCTCATCTATTCCAACCTCGTCCACGGCATCTTCCACGGCATCCTGAATGGCCTCAAATGGCCTCATCCAGTAGCGGAGCAAAGTCAAGTGTAAATAGATCGAGTAATTAAAATATGAAACAGTATGGCTCGAGTAAATAACCGTATCTGAAATAGAATTGTGACCTGAAGGAGTGATCTTGTGGCAATAGCCAGAAAGCTTGAGGAGAATATGGTTCTCCACTTGTAGAAAATTGGAATTGAAATGAGGCATTATTCATAGCCAATTCAACAGGGTATTAGTAGTCTATAAAGCAAATGTACAAACGATCTATCAAGGTCCTCAGCAGCTTGCGAGTCCTCTCCAGGCCAGGTATGTCGAGACCATCTTGGTCCAGTCTATCTAATCGGTCTAGTCTATCTAAGGGTTGTTTGTTACAGAACTTCTACATGGAAACGAAATCTCTATACCTGCCCAACGCCGGCGCTTGACTACCAGTAAACTCATGGTGCAAAGCGTCCAAAGCCCCCAAATGCTCAGCAATGGCCAAACCTTTCTTGTTCTCAGCCTCTACTCTCCTCCAATCCCACTCATCTGTTACCTCAGCTTCAGCGCCGGCCTCAGCTCCGGTGGTTTCAACGTCCAACGTCTCTGGAGTAGATTCTCCCGAATTAGCCATAGACGCCCACCCACCTGGTTTTGGCGGTAGCATATTAGAAGCCTGTAGAAAGACCTCGGGATGAACCGTCAACCTGCCCAACTTGACCACGTATTTGGAAATGGCACTCGCAAATATCGCCTTTTCGTCAACCTCCTTCCCTCCCTTTCCCTCGACTTTCTTATACCCTTTCCCACCAAACCAGCTCCCGTCATCCAATATGTAGGCACTAGGCTTAACAGCACCTTTCTTCACAAAGTGCGTGACCTATGGTTCGCGGAGTCAGTATTGTCTGATCGAGAAGGAGTCAGAGCTTGGGGCAGCGCTTGATATCTCAAAAATCCCGCGACTATCATAAAGATATCAAAACTTCCGCATAAGTTTGTACGCACCACGTAAATCCACTTTCTATCCCAGCACAGGAGCCGAGACCACATCTCATACCCCTCATACATCCCTATCTCGCGCTTAAAACTACACATCACGCCCCCCAGCATGATAAGCCACCGTCCCTTAACCGGCTGCCCCTCTTTATCCAGCACCAGCCTCTCCCGTACATTATGCTGCAAGCGTTCGATTCCGGGCTGGAGCAGAGCGCAGACGAGATGCGAGCGCGAGACATCCAGATCGGAGAAGTAGGTCGAGTTGGACTTGTGCAGGTTGTAGTCGCATTCGAGGAGCGGGCTGTACGAGGATGAGATTACGGGCAGGAAGAGCGTCGAGGGTGCGAGGGCCACGGGGATTCGAGGTTTGCTGAAGAGGCAATGGCGCAGGATGGCGCCCCAGACCCGGTAATGCCAGGCAAAGGGCACGTTCTTGAGGTTGGCGAGGAGGATGACCGCCGCGAGTATTCTGGAGTTTCGCCCTGATCCGGTGAAGAAGGAGATGGCGTGCGAGCGTAAGTTGACTCTCGATGCTCCGATTCCTAGGACCAGGGTGCCGGTGAAGAGGATGGATTTTAGGGGGAGGCGCGTCGCGGAGGCCATGATGAGGGGAGGAGAAGGGAGAAAAGAGAGAGGGGGAGACTGGTGAGGTAGGATGGTGACAATGCCCTCCCTCCAAGTACTTGTATGTATACTTGTAGGTGATTTCAATTTATATCTCTATGACTGAGGTTGATGAATCGCCAATTTCGCATTCGGCGGTGCCGAGGTACGTCGGAGGTTTCAAATTGTACGCCGACCCACCCCACGTGCTACAGTAGAGTACGGAGTATTGACAGGTGAAAGAGCTTAGCTTACCGGTAGCCTCTTTAAGCTTCTTCCATCCTTCTTCGTTCTCTTGCCTGCAATAATAATCATCTTGTCGGTCTTAACGAATAACGAGTACTGAGGGAGAGGTAAGGAGGGCGACGGTGCTCTTTTGTGTACGCTTGATTACTCGAGTAATCTTCCAATAAGTTTTGGCTTGCAGTTGTGTATTTGGTCCATGCAATCAATGAACGCGGAAAAGTCCATTCTGTCAAGATTTCGAGGAACCAAAGCTGAATTTTAACCTTCAGCAGATACTCTCTGCTGAAGAGGGAATAGTGCTACCTGCTGCAATCAGAATAGGGGTATTTCATTAACTGCGGTTCACTGTATCTCTTTAAGACAGAGGCGCGAGTCATCCGCGAAGGCGGCGGGGAGAATAAGAGAAATTCAGCTTCAACTTGAGAGTGATGAAGAAAGGCCGGTGGAACGTTTGGTGGGGAGGGATGAAGTCAGGGGAAGTGTTCCAGGGAGACTTGATACCTTACTATGTCACGAGGTTTGCTTGCTAAATACAGACAGGATAGAAAATTGGAAGGGTACCTAGTACTCGGTAGTAAGTCGCATCGGTGCCTGCTTCGATAAGTGGTTGCAGTACATACCACCGAGCATGTAGTAAAACCGGAGATTTTCGCCTCGGAACACCACCTTCCAGCTTTCGTTACTGTACTGTAACCCCGCATTCTGCCCAGACCAGATCTAGTAATCTATCTATCATTTATCTATCGACCCAAGATCATTATTTGCCACCTGTGCAAGTCACGATCCTTCGCGTCTCTTAACAATCAGATACCAGCGCTGATACACTGAATCTGCTCTTGTTGGCACATGGATGGATCGACACCTGCCAACCTACCTGCTGCCACGAATGAGTGACGACCACACACGACAGGCTGATGAAGAGTTGTTCCGCTGAATTATGGCTCGTGAGGCCCGGCCCTTGTCCATCTACTTTACCAGTCCGGCATGGATCTAGGTTCATGCAGGACCGATGCAGATCATTCGGATCTCCTCCAGTTCTCGGCTTCATTATTTGCCATCCTTTCGGGCGCTTGTTCTCGTGGCTGCCCTCGCTCCCAATCACACAGCGACAACCAACCACAAGAAGAAGCCCAGTAGTCTCAGGTACCGCCACGCACAAATATAGTACTTATAGAATAATGAGCCTGCCACACAAGCCGAGGACTATCTGGTGTGCACTGGTGACTGCCACTGACTGGACATGACTGACTGCGGATCGTAACCCTAAATGACCCCATCTCATGCCGTATGGGGAAGCTGCCAGAGCCGCCGCGTGAATAGGAAGGCAACGTCTTAAATGGTACAGTACATGCTTTTCTGGTTCATATATACTCCTCGTTCTATTCTCTTGCTCTTCAACTCTCACTGCTTCAGGTAAATTGTCAAAGTCGACAAGATGATTTTCAAACTCTTTTTCTGGCTCTTCTTGATTGGTCTTTGCAAAGTCAGCGCAGCTGCTTGCAATGGGAATGATGCACTGTGCTCCAGGAAATATTCCAATATCACGCAAATAGGAGCTCACGACTCGGCCTTCGTTGGAGACTTGCCAACTGACAACCAGAATCTCAATGTTACGGGCCAACTGGATGCTGGCATTCGATTTCTTACAGCCCAGACCCATTCGTTTCTCGATGAGATCTACTTGTGCCATACTTCCTGCTGGGAGGAAGATTCTGGAGTTCTTGTCAACTATCTAACCGACATCAGAACTTGGATGGACTCTAATCCTAATGAGGTTGTCACATTGCTCCTGACGAATGGCGACGCCATTGCTGTGAGCAAGTTTGCAGACGCATACGATAATGCTGGAATCTCAAAGTATACCTATACGCCGCCAAATCAACTTGCTTTGGGCGATTGGCCAACTCTGCAAGACTTGATTTCCGCCAATACTCGATTGATCACGTTTATGGGTTCGTTATTCGTCTCTCGTACGAAGCTTGACCCTTGATCTAACAGAGATGATAGACTACAACTCGAATACAAGCTCAGTCTCGTACATTCTGGAGTGAGTCGAAGTCTTTTATCTCGCGCCCTCTGTCTTCCCCGGGAGCATGTCTCGAGGCACATGGCCTTACTTTGAAAATATTCATATACTGATTCATTGTGCAGTGAATTCTCATACTTCTGGGAAACTCCCTGTAAGTGCGCATTTCATTGAAGGAGAACGTCGTTTTCTGTCCGTCTAATAGTTGAGATTGTTGCCACTCCCCGGATGAACCCCTGGTCCATTCCAGTATAGCCTTGATTTGTTCCAAAGAAGCAATACTAACATACAAATCTCAACCCACAGATGATGTTACGACTTCCGACTTTCCCGATTGTTCTATTGATAGACCACCAGGCTCCAACGGTGCCGGACTCATGTACATTATCAACCACTTTCTGGATATCGATCTCCTCAGCACGGGAATCCTGGTGCCAGATAAGGACAGCGCTCCGGCTACAAATGCTGCGACTGGAAATGGCAGCATTGGTGCACAGGCAGAGCTTTGCACTCAGCAGCATGGCGCAAGCCCTAATGCCATCCTGTTAGATTTCGTGGACATTGGTGAGTTGCTAGTTTCCTCTGACAGAAGTTTTGCTCACTGAAAACAGGGGATGCCATGACTGCCCAGAATAATCTTAATGGGCTTTAAGTGTATTTAATGGCTTAATCATAATATGATCGAATATAACCTCAAACAAAGGTGTCGTTGAAGTCTGATATCACGTGGTATTATAAAACGTACCTATAGCTAATGGGAATTGGTAAGCTCATGTATAAGACAGGGCGTGCTGGCTCCGCCCCTTATCTTTAGTTTCCAGTCTTTGTTATCTCTTTTTCTGCGGCTATAAATCACTCACAGCGTTCAAATTAATTAAACATTACTCCCCCCAAAACGGTTTGAGCATCCAATCCATACATCTTTGAAATTTTAAAGCACACTGCACAAACCAGTCCAGTGGATTTCTGAACTCCTCATTCCCGTTGAAATATTCCCCTCAATTTCTGAAGCCAGAAACAGCATGACATCCTCAGCTCCACCACTTCCACTACCAACAAAAATATCCGGCCTCAACCACATCCCCGGCCCATCACCCTCAGCATTCGACGCCGAGTTCGGCGGTCTCCTCCCTCCCGGCACGACCCTCGCATCCTCCTGGGGCTCCACCCGCTACTACATCTTCCAACCCAGCTCCAGCTCGCCCCCCCACAGGACGGAACCTCGTTCTCGTCCACGGCGGCGGGACACCCGCTATCGGTCTCGCGCCGCTGGCCCGCGCGCTCGCCGGGAAGGGTGAGAACGTGCTGCTGTACGATACCTGGGGGCACGGCCTGAGTTCCACTCCGCTCGCGCCGCACACGCCGGCCTTGTATCACCACCAGCTGCTGGAGCTGCTCTTGCACTTGGGGTGGAATAGTGCGCATTTCCTCGGCTTCTCGCTGGGGGGTTCGATCGCGGCTGGCTTCGCGGCTACGCATCCGGAGGCCGTGGAGTCGCTGGTCTTGGTCGCTCCTGCTGGGCTGTGGAAGGAGAGCGATAGGAGTTGGTGGGATGCGTTTATTGAG
>QGML01000510.1:0-16561 GCA_007825375.1 Lachnellula willkommii | reverse complement strand
GAGGTTTTTTTTATGGAAGGGGGAGAAGTTTAGGGGGGGTGGGCAATAAGGAGGTGAAGGAGAAGTAGAAGAAGAGGGTGTAGGAGAAGGGGGGTGGTTGGCGCTCATTGATGTGCATGTGCTATGATGAGGTGGAAATGGAATGGGAGTGGAAGGTCTGGGATGACAGCCGTGGTTTGCTGTTCTTTGATTTGAACTGGTGTTGGCAGGACTGGACTGTTGGCGCTTGTGAAATTGGAATGTACAGTATCGAGTATACGGATGTATGTATCCTGAGTTTGGCAAAACTTGAATCGAGGATCCATGTTAAAATTCAACTAGAATCCACCCCTATACGAAATGGCGTTCGGGTACCTATCTATGATGCTTTGACATGATGGCCACGATTTCCTCACATGTCCTGCTTGTATTTATCGATTTAGCTTCTTCTAATTGTTCTCTAGCTAATGAAGCCTTCATATTGGCATCATACCCAGCAGGTAGAAAAAATACCTCCGCAAGAAAGAGTAGGCAAGGTAATATCATTATACAAGCTCGAAGCCGATTCCACAGGCCATAAGTCCATCCCTGCGTTTCATTCGTAATAAAAGCCCGAGAGTCAAGTAAACGCCAAAATACACCTGATCCATGCCCAGCACCATCATCTACTTGGTTCCATTCATTTCCTCATCCTCATCCACGTCCACGTCTACATCCTCCGGGTGTCCCAGTAGATTCGCTACATTCTTCATTTCATAATGCTTCTTCCGCATCTCCTCAAACTTGCGATGCTTCTCCTGCTCCTCCCGACTCAACCCAACATGTTCCTCCCCCGCGACATGCACGGCCTTCTCTCTATGCTCCTCACCCTCCGGAACGGCCTCTTCCGGCTCGCCAAGACTTAAGCCCGGAATCTCGTCCTCTTTTGTACCACGCGATACCTTGGGGCTCTTGAGGTCCAGTTCATCAACAATGATATCCTGCGCATCCAATGTCCGCAACTCATCCTCATCTTCCGCCGGATCATAATGCTTCGCATACGGCGTCTTGGGCTCATCGATCTTCATTGTAGAGTTCTTCTCTTGCTCAGTCAGATACAGATTCGCCTCATCCCATTTCAAACGCATGTTGTTCTCGTCGTTTGGATCGGTTGAGTGACCTGACTGGCGGCGGGAGCCGGTGGGCCGTGCACCGGAGGATGAGCGGCGGTGTCCGGCATTTGAAAGGGTGTTTTGCAGCGTGATGTCTTTTTCAGAGAGCTCGCGGCCGAGGTCTGGGCGGATGGGCACGGCGACTGGAGGAGGGGAGGTTGAGATCGGGGTTTGGCGGGTGGGAGAGCGGCGGTAGGAGTTCTTGAGAATTCCTGCGACGTGGGCGGGTTAGCTCATGTTCGGGCTGAAGGAGAGCGGGGTTGATTTGTTTTTACATACCCTTTGGTCGCACGGACGAGGGGCTGGGAGGGGAGTGAACTTGAGTTGAGACTTCGGAAGCCATGATGTCGCTCATCAATGGGTGCTTGGTGGAAGTTGGCTGAGTTGGGATTATGTGGTCCTGGAGACTGGCATGTACAGTAGAATTTGAGGATTTGTAGACTGCGTGCGAGCGGAGCTGAGTGGGCTGAGAAGGTCGAGATTGAGTTTCGTAGATATGTAGGTATTGTGCGGTACGGGCAGGTGTCAAACAAGAATGTGAGGTGCTTATTAGGACTTGTCTCGTGTTCGGTGGTGTCTTTTTGTTTTGTGCAGCTGAGTCGGTACATGTAGGAGGAGGAGGAGTGAATGTGATGTTTTTGTCATGTGCTGGGCCAACGGTGACGCCCATCGTCATTGTTGCTCCGTACACCAGGTAGGTACTGTAGACGGAAGTGGAGTGGAGTGGAGCAGTGGAGTACCAGATTATACGGGTATACAGTACAAGACAAGACTGACGGGTACGAGTACGAGTACAGTATGCTTTAGCCACCAAGGACGCAAGTTTCCGGATTTTTATACTCCGTACTCGTGTCTCGTATCTTTACTGCTTTCTCTTCTGCCACAAAATAATAATACCTCCGTCTTTTGTTTGAATCGATGCTTTATACTTAATTCCCGACACTTCTCTGCTCTTCTAATGCAAGTGCACGTCAACCACAACCACGTCCTTGGTTATAGACTACTGTGGAGCCACGCTCGCTCACGCTCTTGCCTCTGATGCACAGTACTGTACCCCGCGCCTACCGCTCAAATAATTAGGACAGGCGGGGCGGCCAAAAGCATCGACTCGCATCACCGCACGTCACATCACAGCCAGAGGGTTCGGCCATAGATTGTCTAATTGGTGGAACCTTGAAGCGGAGATAACTTCATCGTGCCCAAGCCAAGCCAGACCATACCACCCTTGGATCTCTACGGAGGAGTATGGCTGCGTCGGCATCTGAAGCCTTTCAAGTGGCTGGAAAATGCCACTTTCGAGACAGCATTGCGGAGACGCCTCCGCACTCCTGATCGTGGCTCGAAGATACTTTGTCTTGGATTAATCATTCAATTCTGTTCTTGTTCGTGATATACAGTCTCTGTTGCAGACCTTCTAATCTACATTACCGGTATACATCCAACATCTTGTCAAATTCATCTGTCATGTCGCCCAAACTCAGTCGTTTGGACTGTTTACCCCTCGCAAGGTTTTCTTTCCCTCTATTCTCCTCGGCGGCATAAGGTCGAGAGATATCCTGTCCTACCCTTGTCTGAAGAAAGGGAACAACTGGTCTCTTCTCTCGACATCTCAACTTGGTATCCACTACTTTAACTTCATCTTGTTTCCACTTCACGCAGTCTTTCCGGGGAGCTTGAGTTTTCACTTCGCGACCGCTCTTATTCTGCGCAACTGACACGACTTCGATCTTATTCGCATGTTCTAAATTTTGTTCCAACTCAAGACTTAGATAGAAATCGATATATGCCCCAGGGACCTTGATATCGCACGATCGTCGGGCGGTCAATGGAGGCCTTCGTTGTTGATGTGCGAGTGTTGGCAACCTCTGACTGGGTCTGCGAATCATCTGAGGCTGCTGCCCTCCCATTGACATCGATCTTCGCTGCAGGGAGTGCACATCAGCGACTGGGAGTAATTGACTCAAAGACGCTGTCTGAAATGGGTTCCATTCGTGTGGTGCTGGAATATTCGGTGGGCAGTATCGTAAGGACGGACGGACTACGACATCGGGATAGTCTGCGGATCTAAATTCAACACGTCAGCAAAATGTGATAATGATTCGAAGATTGGGATTCTACCTCATGGTGGCTAGTGGCGATCTCTTGGAGAGATTGCTGATGCTACTGCTTGGAGTCACTGTTCTCGACTGCCTCTCACGCTTGGAAACTGAAAGCTCTGAACTGTCAGAACTCATGTAACCAGACGATGAGCTTGACAACCCCGAGATCGCAGAATCCGAATGTGTCAAGCCTTTGCTTCTAGTATCGCTGACAAGATGGGCCCACTCCTCACCCCAGCTTCTTGTCCTCGGCTTTCCTCCCATGGGTAAGAGGGGAGTGATAGGTCGCTGAGGTTCGGATACCTCAGGCATCTCTGATCCCACTGGTGGTGTCATCGGCAGCGGCTTTCGTCTGATGCTCTCTTTAACATTACTTAACTCCTTCTCTGTCGCGTAAGCATTCTCTTGGTCGAAGGAAGAAGCATTTGAGACGCTGCGCTCTAAAAAATCCTCATCGAACGAGCTAACTCGAACAGAAACCTTCCTCGCGACGTGGAAGACTTCTGGGGATTGGAATGGATATGGACATGCTTCGAGTGCTGTCAGGATAGTTCCTGTTGCGATGCTACAAATATCAGTGCCATATCCTAGAATCTACTAGATTTAGGGCTCACAATGCTAGACTCGACATCACCACCTCGACCAATGTAGTTCTACAATCCTTTCCACCATTCTTGCAAATACTCGGTCTCGACGCCACAGCACTGGAAAAGATCATGACAATGATCCATACCGCCAATCCAAGTCTGGCGAAGATAAAGCATGCAGCATGAAGCCTCAACTCCGGCGGCCTCACAATCCCCACAGGCTCGTTGCGGCATGCTGCGATGAAATGAAGCAGCACGTATGAAATACCGAGACTTGACTGCCATCCAAATTAGCTCGCAGTCATCAAGCGAGTTCTATGGCAGACTCACAGCAACTACCACAAGTCCGTGGGCAACCATTACCCCGATAACATGCCTCCCTCTCAGTATACCAACCCCAATAACCATGCCTGACACCGAAGCAATTATCAGCAGCGTCACGGCCCCGAGCACAATGCTCGGTTTCAATATCCGTGCCGTTGTTGAAGCTTTCGCTGCGCTTGTTGGGATTGAGGGTTGCAGATTTGGATAGCGACGGGAGCCCATGTTGCGATAAAGATTGATTTGGCTGGTTGATTGAAGTCCAGAAGGGTATTTGATCGGGGTGAGAGGTGAGGTATACTTGTTCTCGTCTCAGACCTTTCTTCCCATCTCTTCTATCACAAATGCTAATGCTCGATCTTTCCTGTCGCCACCAGGGCGATTTGAACGGAAAGATTCGTTGAGCAATAAGAGATTCGTTCGAAGTACGAATGAATGTCTAGCTTAGGATGAGCAAATCGTCATATACCTGCCTTGTGCCGAGTATCGTTATTTTCGTTACCTCGGGTTGGCAAGAAAAAAACATATTCCCAGATGACGCGACTTGAAAATTCAGATATGAAGAGCCTCTCCTCACAGAGGCTGGGGACTGGAATTGAAGAAACATCACATGCGGAAAAGAGATGAGAAAATAGAAGGCTGGAAAAAAAGTTTCATATTCAGACTATTGAGTTCTTGTGTTGGAGATGTGGTTTAGGTTGCGCCCGCGTGGTGTTATGATGGCATTCTCGCTCGTGGCGTGGCGGGGACCACATTCCTGGGCGTGGCTGTCGCTTCGATTCGCATATGAACGTTTCTTGATTCCTCCTTCCTGATGCTGTTGGAGAAGCCGTTTGCGGAAGAATTGAAGTGAAGTAAAGGTAGACCTCGAATTCTAAGCAAATATCTTCTCATTTCATCCAACGGTATAGCTTGCTTCTGCTTGGCTTTACAATGCACATCGCTTGAACTTACGTATCTATCCCCTCCTAGTAACGAGCCGCGATGTGCAATAAACCCTTTGCGCATCACCCGAACGCGCATAATCAGCATAGGAAATGACTACTCGGAATCGTTTCGAGGTGATCATTTGAGTGTGCATCGGGGACTTTGCGAAGTGCCGTGAAGGTGTTTGAATTTCCTGGATGGTAGGGATTGTGTATTGCTGGTGTTGAGAGATTAAGCTCTGCAAGAGTTTACCAGCATCTGCTATGCCAGCTGCTAGCTTCTATGTCGACATTTTGGCAGTTGAAAAATTCTGAAGATTATAAACCCGGCTCGTCATCTCCAGCGCCTTGAACAGTGTTCAATTTGCCGCCGATCGCGATGAGCAAGTTCTAGAACCCGGACCCGAGTTATTGGATTGGAGCTGATGGGTGGGGTTGGCTAAAAGGGGGTCTGGTGCACTGCACTGTTACATTGAGGCTGATTTAGTTAAGAAGGCGGGTCCTTGGAGATACTGTAAATACGTACACGCGGTGGAGGCGGTGGAAGGTATTAACTTACTTACGTATACTCTTCAGAATCGGAAGTTACTCCGTACGGAACGGACGGTGTTAAAGGTACGCACTGCTTTCCGCATATATACGAGTAGGTTGGTATAGCAGCAGTTATCTTTTCTCCACTTCTGCGCTTCTGTCTGTGTCTTTCTTGTCTGCGCTGCTTCGTGGTCTCGTTTAGAAATTTTAAGAGTTCTATGGTTGGCTCCGGTAGGGCTTTCTTTTCGTGTATTTTGCTTTGGGAATTGATGATAAGATGAGCAAAGATTCCGAATATTAAGGTGGTGCTCCGTACTTGTCATTTCAAATCCTCCGTTTGTGCTTCAAGAAGGGTTTGAACATCCCATGTTTTGTCGTCAAGGAATAGCGAAGAAGCTTGAAATCTATAAGCAGGAATGGATGTGATATTCCAAGCTGCACTTCTCAGCATCTTGTTCTGCTTGAGCTGTCTTTAGTTGCATATATGTAGCCGTGTGAGTTGAAGATACGTACATGGTGTACGTACTACTAAACTTGCAATTCAAGGATTGTATGCCTTTTACCAGGGTTATTATTATATAGACCCCGGCTCTCGGGAAAATTCTTATTCTAGTACGCTGTATATAAACTATTTCTTAGCAGTTCGATCCCTGAATAAGGTATAGCTCATTAATATCTTGCTTCAGCTATGTTGTAATTTTTGAGTTGCAAGTTTGGTGAACACCCTATACTCGCCTTTTTCTTAAGTCTAGCAGGCCCACCTGAAAATCCACTACTTAGCGTAGATATCTAGAATCCTATAGGTCTAAATAGCTCTTTACCTTAGTATAGATCCCTAAAAACCATAGAATAAACTAATCTTAAAGTGAGACTTCTATGCTCGGGCCTCTTAGGAGCCTTGTAATAGTCAAATCTAAGCTCTTCAAGTGGTACGGAGTATAGGTTTTATAGGTACAATTCAGGTGGGGCTGCTAGACTTAAGAAAATGGCGAGTAGGTATAGGTATGTAGGTGATGTGAAGGGAGAGGGAGCCATTCCAACTAGTTTCATTATTCTCGATGCACTTGAAGGCTGAAGGTTAGAATCGCAATTCACTTCCTTGTCTGGCCCTACCTGTGACAGATCTACTTGTAGTATCATTCCATCGCTGAAGTTTCAAATAATTCGAAGCTACCGTACTGTACCTGCTGTACGTACGGAGGTACACGATTTTCAATTGCCTCCGGGAATATTCGGCGTTCCGGCTGTTTGGATTTCAGCCGTACTCCGTACCCTGACCAATGGCTAGGAAATGTGCATGGGGTTTTACATGGTAGATCTTGTACTCCGTACGGTAAGCACCCGCCAAGTGCTCAATCCCCACTATCTAAACTGGAATGGAGTGCGAAGGTCCCGGCAAAAGTTTCCTGAAATTATAGGGCTCTGGCTAGATTCTAACGCTACGGGATCTACAGAGAGCCCTATGGGCCAATTTCGCTTCGAGCCCTATGACTCTAAACATCATTACGGAGGTTCTTATTAAACTATAGGCTTTAATATAAGGCTGTTTTTTTTAATGTAACCCACATACCCCTGTCTCTAAGTTTAGATAGGTGACATTGCCCTATTCGGAAATTAAACGCGCTGTCACATTGCTACGCCGCTGGAAGCCCCTGTAATTCAGGGGTTCAATACTGTGCTGTACGTACTGTACCACCAGCATCACAATTAGCGAACAGCTGGCTATATATAGTTATAGCGGACCCACAATACGTAGAGTGCTCTTAAATATTTTACTTAGCGAACAAGTTCCCGAATAGAGACGGCGGTGTAGTAATTCGTAATCAGATTTAACCTCTCTAGGTGAACGGAATACATATCCTAAATCTTTTGATTGTTACTAAGTTAGTATTGTGGGGTTTAAAGATCTGTGCTCTGGGATTTCAGCCTCTTCAGCTCTATTTGCAAAAGCGGCTGTGGTTCATGAAGTCTGGAGGTCTCGCTTAATCGTGCCCCCCTGACCCTCATAGTGTGAGGGGACACTACGGAAATATTATCAGATTCTAAAATTGTCCCGTCCCGTCCCGAAGTCCCGATAAATAGGTACACTACTGGTTTTTTTTAAGTCCGACAGCCCCACCTGAACATCCACTACCTAGCGTAGAAATCTAGAATCCTATACGCCGTATAGGTACGGAGGTAGGTCTAATTGGCTCTTTACCCTAGTATAGGTCCCTAAAACCTATGTAATAAAACAATATGAATGTGAGACTTCTATGCCCAGGCCCCAATCTGCGCTCTTCAAGTGGTGCGGAGTATAGACTGTATGGGTATAATTCAGGTAGGGCTGTCAGACTTAAAAAAGCGAGTACGGAACTCCGTGGAGGGAGGTAGAGTAGCTGACGGTTGAAATGTGGGGTCTAGTTTTGACACATCAGGGGGTGGGGTGGCACGGTTCAGCATCGTGCTCCAGGTACTGCAGGTACCGTCGTATAGCGTTGCATAGCCTACTCCGTTGCACGAACTTATGAAATTTAGACAATCCTGTTCACTTCCAAAAAGCTGGATCCCAAGAAGAAATTCATACTCATAGAAGTGTCACCAAATAGCTACTATATAAGTTATAACAACTGATCTTCTTCGTATTTTATCTATGTCAAATACAAAGTTGGTCTTTTCCCCCCTGCAGGGCTGGTGGTGCAGACAAAATGGCACATGGTTTCGTATTCCTCAGCCCCCTGAGGATGTGTTCCTGCAGAACAAGGGTGCCACGCTTCATGCCCCCCTTTTCACAGCGAGAGTCTCACTGCAGCTGATCTGCAAGGCCCTCAAATTTCTTATGTTTAACTGAAGGAAGGAATAAGTGTAACATCGTACCCTCCCTCACCTCAAAACCTGATCTTACGTCCATCGAGCTTTCCAGCCCACTCAAACCTCAAAGATGTCACTCACGACGTCGGTGACGGCGGCGTTGACCTCGCCGGCGTTGACCACGACGTTCATACCGACGGCGACGACGTGCACGGAGAATAGGCTGACCATGCTGGCAAATCGAGCCTTCGAAATATGGATGAACGAGCCGGTCCCGGTCCCTGAATCAACATTTACGGACTGCTATCCAAGTCAATTTGCGACTAGTTACCTCCTTCAGGCTGGAGGTATTACCCAACCTGCATTCAATCCGTTGATATGCCCAGTCAACTACTCTACGATGGGCCCGTTCACATCTAATTACATAGCCTGCTGTCCCAGGTAAGCATATTGCAGATTTCAGATGACTTCAACGACTGACTTCTCCCAGCGGGTATTCGTTAGCACAGCCAACAGTCTCTGCTCCAGCTGACCGACCAGCATTTGGAGGCACTTGTTATACATCTCTCACCTCTGGAGTTCCGGTTCCTGTCACTGCATATGGATCATCGGGCGTGACGGCAACCACCACGTTCGTAGCCACGGCCACGAATGCTCAAGCATATGCACATGTACTCGAAGGGTACGCCTTTGGCGTCGCTCAAGTCGCAAGCATCCTGCCGACTGCCACCTCAACAGCGTCAGCGAACACGGCAACTTCAGCGGCAGCCGCACAAAATAGCACCGGCCCCGAGACAGACCATGAATCGTCCGCGTCTCACCCGTCTACGTCGGCGAAGGTGGCAATAGGCGTAGTTGTTGGAGTAGTCGGCTCAGCGCTCATGGTCCTTGGCTTCTTCCTCTTCCGCCGCTGGAAGCTTAAGCAAAAGGGGCTTTCGGAACAGGCGACGAAGAACATGGACACTACGTCAACAGAAGTCGTCTTCAACCAGCAGGATGGTGGGGTTTACGCGGGGAGGGATTGGAAGCAACTGGGCGAGGAGAATTACCCGGTTCCGCCTCCGAAGGAGTTTGAGTTACATGCTGTTTCCTCGCCGGTGGAGATGGCAGCGATAGAACCATCGAGGCTTGCCGGACCTTATGGTTCTGAGGCGAAAAGCAATTTCATTTGATGCGAATGGGGTTCTCCTAATAATTGATATACATGGTGTTTCTTTTAGCCTTTAGGCGTGATAGCACATTTGGTTAGCGGGTTTTATTATTTAAGGACAATGGATATTTGACGGTGAATAATTTCAAGAAACTCACTCCTTTTACGTATATTTTTTAATGCAAGTTTGCAAGTACGATTCCTTTAATAGGTTTCATGATCAGGCGAGAAGGGATCTGCTCTAATCCAAGGGTTCAGAGGTCCCTTGCTCCCCGGCGGCGAACCTACTCTACTATCTACTTCCAAATCATCGTATTTGACCCCCTTCCCAGTCAGCATCGGATAGGTGCCCATCACTATAAGCCTCGCCCCAACATGCAGGGAAGCCCCCTTGATGCCATCTTGGTATTCTATCTCGAAAGAGCGGTCCTGGTTGCTGATGACTATCGTCCGGGGCTTTTCAGGATCTGCGGAGCGGAAAAGACTGAGTCCGGGAGAAGAGGAGTCGAGGAGGATTTCGATGTTGATGTTGTTGTCTCTTAGGTTCGGTTCCCATTTAAAGGTCCCGAAGGGGCCCTTGTATGTGCCGGGCATGCGGCACATGTGGCAGAACCACTTTACTGTGCAGCAGGAGTTTCGGAGCTTGATGTGGTAGAGGAATTGTTCGTGGCTGATATTACGCATCATTTTTATGGTGCCGTGGGTTTGATACTTAGTTGGAGTTGGTCTTTTTTTTGTCTGGTTATGGGTTAAGGTGTGTTAAAGGTGTATATGTTTTAAATCTATCAAGAAGGTGTGGCTTGTAGTTCATTTATATTTTGATGTGATTATTTAAGAACAAGTTTAGTTCAAAGAAACATATGAAAGAAATATGACAAAGTCATTGTTCTAAGAGTTATGTCTTTGTTTTAACACAATACGCACCTCGGAACAAGGATGTTGTTCATTCAAGATTTTGTTTACGTTTATGGCAATAAGCACAAATTGCACAATTCAAAGCAGGATTCTAGCTGCTTCTATTGATGAAGGCCTAGTGCATGGCCAAGCAGACCTAAAATTAATGAATAGTATTAAGCTAAGAGGGGAATATGATGTTACAAGCTAGAAACCAGAAGCCTTTCAAGGGGTTCCCAAGGCGGCAAATAGGAGATATCCCTCAACAGTCAGTAAACATTGCAAGTATATATATCTCACTCCATTAAAACCTATGGTGTTGTTTCAGCTTATAATGTCTCGTAGCTAGCAAGTGCTAGATGTAGAGCGGTATATATATTAACGCACATCCAGGACCCTTTGTGTTATATTAATATTAGAAGGCAATGGAATATAAACTGTTGCGAGTTGTCCAATTTGGGGCGCTAACCCTATTCTGGCACGCTAGAGCTCCTCTGCCGATGCCAAGTCTTTTCAGGGGGTAATTGTATATGTCGAGTTGGTTTCCTTTGTATAGGAGGTTCGACTTATAGACTTCTGCTTGCTAGGATAAGTTCATATAATAAGATACTCTGCGGCATTTTATAAATAATTTGAGGGTCTTCATTTCTCCTGTCTGTTTTTACTTCCTTACCTTGGCCGGAATACAAGTTAACTATTCGCGATCGCCCTTGTGCCACGAGAAGTATTGTTCTTCTGAATCCCAAAACTTGCTCTGCTAGTAGCACGGACTAAATAAGAGAACTCGTGAGCAACAGATTATGAGCGCGGACTAAGAGCAACAAGGAAATCGGAGAAACATAATATACCCATTTATCTCCTGTTCCGTATTACGTAGAGAAATCTGGACATTGTTAACCACCTGATATCGGAGGGAAATGTATGTTGCTCTTAGTGCATACTTGTTGGTTATGCTTTTAGCTAGATCGCTGTTCCTTTTTGTGTATTAGAAAATGGGAATATGGAGTCAAAAGTAGTGTCTTTAACTTCATTGAACTTACTTTTACATACCGATCTATCTTACGAAATAAACATGCATGAAATCTGCACAGTAAATCTTAAGCCTCTGTGAGACTGGGATTAAATTAGTCCATGTGAGGGAATAATAAATATCCATTTCACGTTCATTTTAAGAGGCGTAAACAGAACTCTTCAGTATTCTAGCCTTAGTTAGAACTGCCCTATTTCCTATTTTCCGCCAGCCAACACATCCTTAAAGATGGCCTCAACATCTGCTTCTGTCTTCCCAGTGATTCCAAGCAGCGCGTTATCATCTTTCTCCCACTTGTTACCATATCCCTCCCCGAAAATCCCTCGGAAAAGATACCCAACCAACACAGGGGCCGTAAACTCGCCCCTTGCCACGCCCTCATTAGAAGACTTCTCAATATCCGCGGTGCTGACACTGACAGGCTCCCACTTCTTCTCAGGGGCAACTTTCTGCGCGATCTCCAGGAGTCGCTTTTGAGAAATGTCAATGTCGCGAACATAGACGAATCTGTTCTTCGTCTCCTCATAGTGGCTTAGAACACCAACGACCGCCTGGCCAACGGAAGCCAGAGTAGTGGCGCTGAAAACAGTCTTGCCGTCGTCGTAAATCTTGGGCTTGCCCTCCTTCGTGTCGAGCAAGAAACCACGGTGGAGACCCCAGTCCAGAAACGGGCCATTGACGACATACGTATATGTCAAGCCAGGCTTTGCGGCGATTGCTTCTTGCAGATGCTTTGGGTTGCGATCTTGTATCCAAAGATAGGGAAGGCGGCGACCTTGGGGTTGGCAAGGTCGGAACCGAATTCGGAAGGAAGGAAACGCTTCACGCCTGCCGCAATCGCCGCATCGATGAGAACGTTTTGGCCTTGCAGGCCTTCGGTGCCAACAGCTGAGACGACGGCGTCTTGCCCTTGGAAAGCAGCCGTGACGGATTCGACGGAGGTGGTGTCGGCTGGGATGACTTTGACTGAGGCTGGGAAGCTGGCTTTGGAGCTGGGGCGTTTGATGACGGTGATGTTAAATTTCCCCGAGTCTATGAGTGCTTTCGTGACCGGCTCTCCAAGAGAACCAGAAGCCTGGGGGTATTAGATATGGTTTGGGGAATGCAAATAGCACGCGCTGGAGATATACTCACTCCGACGATTACAACGTTCTTGATCTCAACCATTTTGATGATTTGATGGTAATTGGAGGTTGTATTGAAAAGAGTAGAATGTATATAGAGAATATGCTTGGTCTTGGTGTTGTGGATGAGAAGATTGACCTACTTTAGGAGCGTTCAGAGGAGGCTATTATACTTTTCAGAGATGCACAAAGCCATGCTCAACCAATTACGATATTGGAAATCACGACACTGATTACGCAATTCTTTAGGGTGAAGGTGAAAGCGAAGTATTATTCACGACATCGGTAGTCACACAACATTCCGTAGCGTGGAATGAGCCAAAATTGTGGGAGCCGGCCGGATCCACTTTCTCACACTCAGCCCCCGTAATTGGTCGACTCGTTTAGCTGCGCGCGGACTTATCACCAGTATGAACCACCCTTGCTTACGTACACATCGGCTCCCACCCGGCTCCCACTTCAAAAGCACTTCCTCCATGATACTTCCTTAGAAATACTCAAACCACATGCATACAACAAGATGGAACTGGACGCGAGCCTCCCAGTTGATATAGGAACCTCCTTTTACGAGTCATGACAGAGGCTGAATAAAGACCGGGGCTTTGAATCCCCACCTTTTGCTCGTTACTTCAGAACGCACCTTATCCGCTTTACCCCTTAGTCCATTGGCTCTACAAGAGAAACTCAGACATCGTTGAGCTCCAATTTACGGGAATACCAGTCATCATGGGCTACACGGAGCCCACCAAGAATTCACGGTGGGCGTGTAAATTCAGTGGATGTGAGAAATCGTTTGCAAGGAAAGAGCATCTCACTCGCCACGAGCGTACACATTCAAGAGGCGACCACCAATACGAATGTAAAGTCTGCCTTCAGAAATTTAATCGTGGGTATGGATATTCCCGCCCCTGTGCCTTGCAGTTCTGGGTCCATAATTGGAGCGGATTTGACAACCAACCCCACGGGCTCTTACTTACTTCTGCCACCTATTTCATGTCAGCCTCTTTTTCCTCTAGAAGACTTTAGTCTTGCAGATTCTCATGTATTCTGGTTGTGAAATCTCACTAGATTGTCATCTACCCGATCCTCTGAGTGCATGAACATTTACTGACAATTCGATAGTGATAGTCTCCAGCGTCATCTTGCTAGACACGGAGATGACTACAAACCAAGTCCATCTGGGCGAGTCAAGCGGGCATGTATAACATGCCACAAAGGGAAGAGTAAATGTGATGGAGATCAACCATGTTCGAGATGCCACTCGAAGGGAGCGGTTTGCCGGTATGAACAGGTTGAGCAGCAAAATGTAAGTGACATCTGCTGAGGATATGAAGTCCATTTTGTAGCAAACCTCAAAGCCATTGAAGTTAAGATTTTGTTCAGCGGACCCCTCCACCCCCAAACCCCCCACTAGATGTCGTTGAAAGTGGGGGGATTCGTCGGATTCCAGGCCCCGAAGCCCAATTATCGCCTAGTCTACACGTCATGCCCATGTTTCCTGTCAGTACGCCAGGTTCAAATCATTTAGAATTTGGTTCTGGTGGTCCTTGGGACGGGCCAGCAATACCCAATGCCCAGCCATCCATTACACCGCCTCCTCGAAATGTTACACCAACGTCAAAAGCCGGCATAGGTAACGGGATTGTTGGTTTGAAGACGATGCAACTCCGGAAAGATTCGCCTCCCAGATGTTCCAAACTTCCAGTTGATGCCCGGTCCGAGTTCTTGGATGAAGCTCTCCCAATGGCTCCCGACGACGCAACAGACAGCTACGAGAAGCTTTATTTTGATCATTTCCACCACCGATGGCCAATAATACATCGCCCTTCTTATGAAGGGTATAATCCTAAACATGTATTAAGCGTATTGAGATTATCTACATTGATGATAGGTGGCTGGTTTAGTAGAACCGTCGAGGGCAAGAAATACGCTCTCGCAGTGCATGATTACTTGATGCTGAAAAGTTTAACCAAACTGGTAAGTATTCGTACCCAGGTTAAACATTGATTTGTTCGGCTTACATTGAAATACTCCAGGGCGGGAAAGGCTCGAATTGTATATTCCAGCAAGACACTTTACCATCTTGGCTATGCCAAGCAGCACTTATCAATATTGTGTTCGCCCTACATACTGGGGTTTGTAGAGCTACGATCTATATTTGAGATTGTTTCATCTAACAGAATATACAGATTGAGCAGAACATATCGAGGGCTGCCGTTCTTCGGAGTACTCTTGTGTCTGTTCTTCAAGAAGTGGGGTTCTTCAGATCCGAGACCGTGTGGCCGGATGAAAAGCCGGGGTATTTCATACCCTTACACTTGTCACTGCTAGGAGAAAGACAACGGTAATACTGGATCGCATGCCTGATTGCTCGTCAAAGACACTGATAGTGAACTAGCTTGGCGGCGTACCTTTTCAAAATAGACAATTACTTGAGCATCATCCGGGCCAAACCAGCCTTACTCACCACCGAAGATCTCCATTTTACGATTCAAAGCACGTACGCGACATGGAATGCAAAGGGACTTGATACCTTCGCGACGCGCATCGAGGAAGAGCCTACATTCAGAAACCAGATCTCAATGTCTGACCGGATCAAAGACCTTCACAACTGGAAGATCGAGTCGAAAGACCGGCCACTGCTCATCGAAGACATCACGCTTTTCATGTGCTCCATGGAGCCAAAAATAGCAGAATTCTGGGACAAGATGCGGAACTGCTCTTTCGTTTACAGCGTGGAAGGCTTCAAGGCCAACTGCCCTCGGCACCGCCTAGATGCCCTGAAGCTCCTCCTCGACCGCATATCCTGCCAGCTATCTAGACCCACGAGGCTAGATTGCGAGATCCTACCTGTTAGGCATTACTACGGCTACGAAGATCCCGCCGAGCCCGGATGGCAGGACGCTGCGCGGGCCCGAGTGAAAGATCTGCTGTTTGACGCCAAGATGCTCTACCACTGTCTCAACATCCAGCTAAACGCCGATATCCGCATGCTGGCCCAGCTCGCAAAAGACGACACCACCAACACCAACACCTCGATGCACCTCCCGGAGCCCGAGCAACAGGAGCGCGAGAGCCGTGCCAAGTTAGTCAAACCCTGGACCACGACATCACTCGCGCGCAGATCCCTACTCCACGCCGCCGAAGTCCTCGTGCTGCACCAACAGAACAATGAATTCGACACCAGGACCATGGACCCGATCGCATTCGTAGCACTGGCTGCAGGCGCGTTAGCTGTTTGGGCGTACTGCATGTTTAGTGGGGATGTCGATGCGGGGCCAGCTGGGTCGGAGACGGCGATGGCGACGCTGTTTGCGGAGCTGACGAGTTGGTGTGGGGGGAAGGGGAAGGAGCATGGGAGGGAGGCGTGGATTGGGGTTGGTGTGGGGATACCGTTGAATATTGGGGGCGTGAGGCTGTGTGAGGGGAATGCTGCGGTGCTTGTTGGGAGATTTTGGGAGTTCATCCCGGATGGGTGGGAATTGGCGGGATCGATCGCGCCGGGGATTTTTGCGGGGTTGGATGGAAGTGCTTGAGTTTGGTTGGTGCGTTGGATGAGATGGATAGGAATATGGATATGGATATGGAGATGGAGATACCAAATCTCTCATCTATTTGCAGCGCTACGTATACACCATCAACTCCCTCCCTTCACTCACAGAATCTACAAGGAAACAACAATCTTCCTAGCAGAAACGCCCTTCATCTGCACCTCCAACGCACCCTGAACACTCCCCAACCCCCTCCCAACAACCTCCGCCTCCGGCGCAGCCACAAACGCCCCCTTCTCCAAAGCCCTCGGCAGGAAATCCACAAACACAGCCCTCCCAACCTCATCATCCTTAATACTGCTCGCCGAGCAAAACTTGGCGCTGACGCCCTCGGGCAGGCTGTCTGGCGGCGGCTGGGCGCACGCTACGAATTTGTTGCCGCCGTCGCATGCGGATACTACTTGCACGCAGGCGGTGGCTGGGCTCTG